>JAENPR010002852.1:0-37495 GCA_018135685.1 Themeda triandra | reverse complement strand
CATGATTAGTGGCATGATTAGTTAGAAAATGATAAACACATGTAGCAGAAAATCATGTCATTTGAACTACTACAAGAAGATCCTGATCCAGTCATACACATTATGTTTTGTCATCTTCCATAATACTTGTACACCGCGTGGGAATTGTACTGTGAGTGGTGCCCTGCTTTCTTTGATGGTATTGTGCGGATGTGAGGAGTTCATACTTCATAGTGCATCCCTCTCTAAAGATTGTATTATGGTTTATACGTGCTGTTCACAGTATCTGCCGATGTCTGTTCTGTTATTCTTAAATTGGCCACCATATTATGTTTTCTTATCTGGTTACCTAGCGCTCATGTCTTGTTAGAGTTGCAATTAGAATTTTACCTTAGGTGTAAAGAGCCTACACTGTATTCAATGTTATGAAGGATGCATGGTTTATTGCTTTTGTTCCTGAAACCTTTGTATCTTTTCAGGGTGTACCAGCTGCTTGGTGAGTCTGGTACCTACTATGGCGTTCGATTTGGAAAGACGATCCCGTGGGTGACAGAGTTTCCCTTTGGCTATATCAAAGACCCGCAGTATGTTGGGGTATGCTTAGCCTCGTCGCACTTCTGTGCTGGGTTCCACTTCAGTATGTGCTGCTGTGGTGCCTTGGTTACGTTTTCATGATGTGGGTCGAACACAAGGAAGACCCAGCCAGTCGTACAAGGTCGTCTCCTAATTGCTACGGTCGTGGTCTAAAAAATAAATAAATGTTGTTTCAAAATTTTTGGTACATGATTGCTGAGAAGTGATGTGCTGTGATTTCGTACCTTATTCCGAAGTACTGTGGCAAGCTTTATTCTTGATTAATTCATGTCAAGCAGTATGGTTATTAACTTTAGTTGTAGCTTATTGGGTATGAGATCATCTTGTACCCTGGGCAAATATGCAACCTGGAACGCTTAGGTGTTGGTGGGCATTTTCGCAAAAAAAAAAAAAAAAAAAAGAAAAAGAAAAAAAGAAGGTATTGGTGGGCAAATATTTTGACCAGGAGTTAAATGCTTGCGCATTGACATGTGGCATGAATCTGCGATCGGTAGCCACGACTGTCCAATGAGGGTCTACTCAATTTTTTTCCTTTGATTATGTATGTAATAAGTAAGAATTGTAACTTTTTAGTCAAAACTTGTAGGGTTTCTACAGTCTACAAATGTTCTTGTCTAAGTCTGAGAAATCCCACTACATATCTATGGCTCAGTGTTCAACCTCTAGCGCCAGTGTGCACAAAGGAGGCCGTTGAAGGTCTTTACAAGTGGATCAAATCTTAAAGCCTTGTCAGGTAACATGAAGTGAAAATCACTGTCTCATATGCATTGTGGAGGTAAAGGTGTGCCACATTGGAACGTGCGTTAAGAACCAGTTGGTGCTGTTCCATTTGAAAAGCTTATCACGCCATTTTTATTGGTGGGGCAACTCGATTTTGCTTCGGCACTAGAAATATCCTTTTAAGCGCGAGACCCTGTCATCTTAGAAATATCCTATTTTTTCATACAAGGTGGATAGAGGTGAAATTTTATTTGAGAACTGGAGTTCTGGACAAGATCTATAACATTATATTTTGTATGTTTTTCATTTGGATTGGAATCATTTAGATGCTTAAATAATTGTTCCGTTCTAATTATAAGTCCTTTGACTTTTTTGGTACAAACATTTTGCTATGTATTTAGACATACTAGATAAAAAGTAAAATGAATGTATCAAAAGTCAAAACGACTACAATTTGGAACAGAGGGTAGTCCGATTGACTTGAGGCCATTCGGACTATACATGATGGGGATCTCGGCAACAATGTCTGCTCCAATTTTTTATGAATGCTATGATTTATAGGAGGATTTTATAGAAGTATCCATTGAGCATTGCGATAGAGAAGCCAACAATGTCGCTCATGAGTTAGCTCGGAAAGCTTTTGTGTCAAAGGAGTCATGTTCTTAGGTTGATGAACCCCCTAGTTATATTTTTCATCTTTTAGCAAATGATGTAACAATGTTCTCTAATGAATGAAATTTGCCCAGAAGGCTAATAAAAAAAACTTTCAGTAGCATACATGGAATGCACTGATATCTTGCCTCCCTGGTTAGGACTTATACCACTCCAAATCGATACGACTACGTCTACTCGACTGGCCGGCCCGTAGTGGTTAGGACTCCGATTCGACAAGGCAACGGTTTACTGAAGAGCTGGTCGATCTATAAACACATGGAGCGTCCTTAATCGTTTCAACTACAATGTATAGATCGTTGTAAGTTTGTGGCTCAGGCTCGCCCCAGCCGTGACCATGGCTCCTCGCTACGCTTACGGCAAGGGGCCCGGCGGGAGTTCCTGCCTAAGCATCGGGCTCACCGCGCTGCCGTGCCCCGGCGTGGCGCTGCGCCTCAACACCGTCATCGACTGCACCCCGAGCACGGACCGCATGCCGCCGATCACCATCGACTTCCTCAACAAGAAGCCGCCGCCGCCGCAGAGCGAGACCGCCGACGCTCCGGCCTCGGCACCGGCATCATACGTCGCCGCCGCCTACACGTGCAACAGCGGCGACTTCGTCCTCTTCAGCCAGCTGCAGCGGGTGGAGGCGATGTGAAACATCCTCAATTTTCTGCGAAGGGAAAATCCAGAATGATATCTGACAGTTGATAATCAATTCCATACATCGAATTCGAGAATACGAGAACAAATAGAAGGGTTTACATTAATATTTACAACGCCACCTTGCGCAAACAAAGTATTTCTAACATCGAACGGCTTGCGAAGGTGGAAGTAAACGCGGAAAGCGACAATCTCCGGCTGAGCAGGCACGAGACCTTCTAATCCTTTCAATCCTAACATCACAGGAAAATCTGCACACCGCCGGATGTGTGCGGGCCATAGTCGACACCGAATGAGCTTTAGTGGAAAGAGAAAATAAAGGGATCGACGATCCTATATTTGGGCATGGTTTGCATCCTAACGCATGCGAAAGCAACAAAGTATAATATATAATAATAATCAAGTTTAACACATTCCCAAATCCCACACACACATCCATCCACCATCCCATCCATCCCATTCACACATCACCACTCCTCCACACACCACACCCACACCCCACCACGCTCACGTGGCGGCGCAGCGACTCCCTCGTCTCGAGGCCTCAACGACCAGCCTCCCGGAGCTCACGGTCGGATGTAACATACCCATATCCCAAGAAAGGCGTAAAACTCCTCTCCTAGTCAAGCAAGCATCACACGGGACTGGTCCATAGCCAACGAGTCGACTATGTATCGATCGATCAACCATACACTCTGCGAGGTTTCACTATTCCACAAGATAGCCATCATCGATGCGCGCACATCTAGGCGATATCGATCGCCATAAGCCTAGAGCGAATACCATCCTGCCACTCGACCACTGCCGCCGAGGCGTGAGACATAGTACCGAGGCCTCGGGGTCACTATGTTGGTTAAGGAGGGTGTGAGCACTCTCGCCTCCCGACACATCCGCTTACTCCAGACAGTAATGGCATTCGTTCTACCAAATGGTTAGACCGTCTCCCTTCCCATTAGAGAGCGAGTGGAAAGTAAGCGTCCAATGATCCGGTCACTAGCCCTCAAGTCCTTAGGTATTGGCCAGACAGCGATGTCTCCCCTGTATGGGCTAATCTTTACCGTGCGCACGGCAACCCTTTCAAGGCTCCACCCCAAGGAGCTCACACCAAGGACACCTCAATCCAAACCGGTTACCCGCCACGGTACTCACAAAGCGGGGATACCCAGGCCGTATCCCTCGGCAAGACTCGCTCGAAGCTCGTCGTAATCCTGTCCGGCCGACTCAACCTCACCACACACCCAAGACTCACGCGCACACACGCAATCACCATAACCACAAGTCCGGTATCCCAAGCCAAACCATTCCCAAGGGTTCACCACCCGCACCACATATACAATGCGAAGTGGAGTTATAATAAATATGGTGATAATAAATGCAAGCACGCGAAGGCGGTAATATATATATAAGTGCGAGCGCAAGTAGGGTAACATGGTAAGGGCTTCGAACAAGGTAAATATAGCTCGAGGCAATATCATGCATCATATACTAGCAAAGGAATAAATATAAAGCGCTAGCAATTCTACACATGCAATGTCTAATGGGATTCTCTAAAATAAAGGTGCGCCATGACACTGCGATGTCGAGAAGTAGTGGTACGAATCCGACGGTAGGGGTACAAGTCGTACGTAGTGGTACAAGTCCTCCTCCGTAGTCGTTCGGCAGGTTCATCCCCTCGAGTCCGTAGTCTCCATCCTCGATCGTTCTCGCCCGAATCGACTGCGAAACCGAAACGTAATAGTCGTTAGCGACTCCTATAGAAGCCACAAAGAAGCAAATCAAATATAGAAGAACCAAATGCACTCAAACATAGTCCCATTGCGTTGGGCTCGATTTTAGATGAATTTACATATAAAGATCACATTTTCGGAGTTCGTATGAATAAGTTATGAATTTTCGAAGTTTATACCATTTCCGAAAAAGATAAATAGCCGATTAATAAAAGGGCGACACGTGGCAGCACATCATTAGGCCACGTGGCATGCTGCGTGGCTGCTGATGTCAGCAAGCGGGACCGTGATGACGTCGGCATTGACCCGGTCAACCCTAATTGGGCCGCTAATGGGCCGGATGGGCCGGGTCGAACGGAGGCTAGGCCGACCGACACGTGGCGGCACCTCGGCTGCGCCACGTCGCTGTGCTCAGGTTCACGGCGGCCGAGGCGCGCGGGGTTGGTTCACCATGGGGCGGCCTCGGCGGGTCCACCGTCTGTCTCAACGGGTCCACGTGAACCGGGTGCACGAATCAAGGCTGCGAGGGCGTTGGTCCACGGGCGCGGCTCATGGTGGTCACGAGGTTGGTGGGTTCCGCTGTCGATCACCAGGTTTACATGGACCGGTTCATCTCTCTCCATCTCCATCTCATCCCCATCCTCACGCCTTGCCCGGTGCGCGGCCATGGCACGGCCGGCGGCGGCACGCGAGGCTCCCGGCGCCATGGCGGCCCTTGATCCACGCCGCGAGCGCATCCGCTCCGCGGCGGCATGGAGGGCATGGCAAGGCCATGGCGCGGTTCGTGGCGCTCCAACATGGCCGAGCGGCGGTGGTAGCGGGACGGCACGACGGCGCGGCTGCGGCGGGAAGTGGGCGGCGGCTCCGGTTCGATTGAGGGCGTGATTCATCGATTGAGGCCTCAAGTTCGCGTTCGGCTCGCGAAAGGTGGCCGGGGAGACGCAAAGCATCGCGCGCGCACGGCGCGCGCGTGGCGCGCACGGCGCGGCACGCGTCGAGCGGCGCCAAGGCTTCATCTTCAAGCGTCATCTCCACCATCGAGGTGCCGCGGCGTGCGCGGCCGCGGCGCGGCTCCAGCGGCGTGGTATCGACGGTCGAGAGCGGCCGGAGCCGGCGCGCAAGTGCGCCGCGGTGGCGCTCCGGAGCCGTCAGCGGACATACCTTCGGTGGCGAGGTCGGGTAGGTCTCCCGCGGGCGTTGCGCCGCGGCGCGCAAGGGTGCGCCCGTCGCGCGGACGTTGTCGGGGGTCCCGCTTCCAAGGTGGCTTCTTCGCCGGAAACGGCGCGCTGCGGCGGCATGGCCGCGCGCGTCTATGGCGGGCGAGTCTGCTCCGGCGTATGGTGCGCCGGGGAGGGCGGTGCCGGGCTAGTCGCGTGCTCGTGTGTGCGTGTTCGGAGGCGGCGATGGCCCTCGCCACGGCCGGCGCGCCATGGCGATCACGGCAAGGTCCGAGGTTGGAACGGAGGCATGGCGGCTCACCGCGGTAGAGGAAGAAGTGGCTCGGGGCGCGTGTCGGCGTGATGGCGGGTCGCCGCCGTCGCCGTCGAGTTGTCGCGGTCGAGCTCGCGGAAGCGATACGGCGACGCCTCGTTCTTCTTCCCGAGCGAGCTGCCGGCGGACTCGGCGAGCTTCTCCTTCCCGGCGGCGGCGGTTTCCTCTTTCCTTCTCGCTTGGTGTGGCGGGTGGCCGGCCACCGAGATGGCGGCGCGAAGGCGGGCGGGCGTGGAACCCTAGGGGCGTCGGGGTGAGGTTTTATAGGCCGGCGGTAGAAATGGCGCTCGGCGGACGGTGATCAAGGTGTTGGCGTGATCAAGTGGCCCATGAGCTCACGGGTCGCTATCACGGTCTGGCGGGTCCCGGACGTCGCGAGTCCTTCATTTGGCTTCGTGGTGAAGGAACGGAGGAATCGATGGGGGCAATGCCATGTGCGTGTGCGCACGCCGGAGAGAAAAAGCTGCGGGCCGCGGGCGTTGGTGTCGAGGCCGTCGGGCCTTGGTCGGCTAGGTGGCTCTCGCGGACCGCCCGATTGGTAGGTGGGGACGAGGACGGCACGGACGGCGAGGATGGACGGGCGCTGGAATCTTTTCCCAACGTGCCGTCCTCCGTTGTGGGAAAAAGCGAGAGAGGAGCGAAAGGTATGACAGGTGGGGACAACGCGTCAATGGCTCGGGCTCTTTGTCGCGGGCGGGACGGCGGTTCTGTGGGCTTCGCCGGTGGGCCGGTTCGTGGGCCCTCCTCATCACGGCTTAAAAGACCGGAGATGGAATTGGTCCATGGACGGCGCGGCGTCTTGGCTGAAAGCTTCATTGGCCGGGCCGCGAGAAGGGATGAGGAGACCGGGGTAGCAAGCTGTTTGGGTAAAGAAAAGAAAATGGGCCGCGAGTTGGGTTGGCGGGAAAGAAAAAGGGAAGGGAGGGAGAATTAGCGGGCGGGATGCTTGGGCTGAATTGGCCATTGCCATTTTCCTTTTCCTTTCCTTTTTATTTTTTGTTTTCTTTTGTATTTATATTTAGACTCTATGCCTTGAATGTGGCATAGATAACCTTTGTACCTCATTTCGTGGTGGTCGTATTTAGTCATAGGCCATGGTAGGGTGTTATTCCCTATAACATATATACCTTTGTATATTTATTTATTATGTAAATAAATATTTGTTGTTTGGTTTCTTGTACTATTTAAAGTAAACATGTGTTATTGAGTTACTATTCAATACAATGGAAAACCGAATAAAATCCAAATCACAGTGCATCATACAAGTGTGATCCATGTAGGAGACATAGGATCAATTGAGTAAAAGCCTAACTAGGTAAATGGCCTAATAACTTAGGTCCCATTAATACTTATGCTACGGTGGTGTGGTACCTAAGTTGGCGGGTTTGCTAGTGCGGGAATCTAAGTTCATGATGTGATAAGATCCAAAGTTGTGTCAACTCCACATGTGGCCAAGAGTGAGTTTCTTCATGACACCTCATCCTCACTTAGGGTTTTGGGGTTTGGGTTTCATAGAAGGTTCATGTCCTATGCTTGTATAATTCCTTGCCGAGGAGTCCATGTAACTCCTAGAGTTAGCTCTAGATTCACCAGGTTATAAGCCGGGGTTTGGGGTATGTTCCTCCAACTTGAAATAACTAGTAGGTTGTCTCACTTTGGTGGTCTAGTGGGGGTTATCCATTAGGGTGGCTACGTAGCTAGTCAAGCCGAGGTAGTTCCTATTATCGAGGTATGGTGTTAAGCAACTACTTTCTTAAGGGTAAAGGTATTCTCCTAGGTTGGCATGGCGCCACTAGTCTCGACCAGCTAGAGTCAAGTAGATAGGCTCTTGGTGTACTAGATAGGTTCTATTATCATGGCCTAGGGTTGATCAATACTCCTCCATGTGGAGTCATGGGCATAGGTCCGAGTCACTAAGTCACGGTTTGGGGTGGTAACACTAACCACTAGTTAGCTCTAGTTAGGTAGTAGTTGGTCGTAGGATTTATACTATAGGCGGTGTACATGTATACACATTACACCTAGGTGACATTGCTACTAAATCTAGCATAGGATTACTAGGGTCTAGGTTCATATCCTAGGAGCTATCACTAGGGCATACTTGCATTGAGTGGTTGGTCATGGACTCTCATCCTTAAGTATAGGGGTTTTCCCTAAGGTCCTAATCACATGTGGCTTAAGGACTATATTAAGTCACATGTGATCTTGCATCACAATGCTTAACAACTAAACAAAGGTACTTTGTATGCGAACTAATAGGGTTTCGTGCATGACAGGCAACAAACAAAGATTTATTTAGAAAAAATTTTGTAGTTCGGATTTTTGGGATGTTACGGTCCTACCCCCTTATCGAATCTCGTCCCGAGATTTAAGGTGTGTAGTACTCTATGAAATAGTAAGGTGACACTTATCCATGAATCTGACTTCCAGTTCCTCATAGCTTGAAGTAGTTGCTCCATCGAGTTGCAAGAGTGAGTAGTAGAGTCTTGATTTCTTTGTCTAGGTCCTTAGTCGATCTTGAGGGTTTACAAAAAGATACTTCAACGATGATTGAGGAGTTATCACGGTAGGATGTTTCATCGCAGGGTTTAGCATGGGAGGAACACATATTAGTTTAGGCTATATCATGTCTTCCTAAATTTCGAGGTGCGGTTTAGGCTCCCGATTTCGATCCAGGTCCAGTGGGTTATGAGCCCACCACGCTTCATTGCGCTACTCGATAAGCGTAGTTGCTATCCTTGCTTTTAGTCGGCGTAGCCGCTTGAGATCTTGCGAAAGGTATTGCGGTCCTTTGCTTTACTTGGTGACTCGATCCAAATTTTGTACGGTATCCAAGATGCATACGCAATTCTAGAGTTATCGGTTGTTTGTGTTCATTGAACCCTCATCGTCATGATGATTTTCTAAAATCTTATTTTAAAATAGATCGTGATTTTGTAGGCCTTGAAGCCCAAGGGAGATTTTGAAGAGGTTTGAAATCAAAGTGAGTTATAAAATCAAATAGTTTCAAAACATGGTTTTACTCTTCAAACAAAGCGTGACTCATTTTCAATCATTTGAAACATGGGTAGTTTGAAAAATGGTTCAAGATCACCGCTCATTTGTAAATCTTGGTTTTCGCAATCAAATGCAATTTTTGAAACTCGGTTTTGAAAAGTTCCTTTTGGGGTAGTTGCAAACAAAACCTTTCCACAAATATTTTTATTTGGCAAACGTGTTGTAATAAAGATAAAGTTTATTTAAAATAGGTTTGGCTCCTTGGTTGAAATCAAAAGATTTTAAAATAAAACTTGAGCCATTTTTAATTTGCAAGCATTTATCAAAGGTCGATGTGCAAGGTAAAACTTTTGTTTTGAAATGAAAGACTTTCGCGGCATCTTTTGAAACGAGCCGGCTTTCCAATGCACTCGGGAAATAGATTTTTAAATCGATTAGGCGAGATACCTACCCAGGAGATCTTGGAATCATTCACAAGTGTTCTTGTACGAGAAGGGAAAAATCCTTGTATTTAGTGATAAGATGAACTCTCATACAATCTTGAAGACATGTTCAAGCATGTTACATCAGATAAGATTGAATACTTGACTACATGCTTAGTGAGTATCATTGTCTAGATTGAGGACAGGAGTTGTAGTAGGGGTAGTCTTTCCGGGCATGGCGATCATGTGGCCCCGTTTGTCGCATCCATAGCGGTGATAAACACGCTACTTGTGATTGCCACGAGGTTCTTTATACCAAGGTTCTGAGATTGAAAGTCCCTAGTTTGGTTTTGGCTAATTGATGAAACCTAGGACTAACCTTGTTTATCTAAAGTGGTTGATTTAGAGAAAGGTTGTCCACATGATGAGCTATTGCATATGAAGCATGACACATGTCATGTGATCAAAGATGAAGATCAAGACGATGCTTGGCTCCATGGACCGGTGTTGAAGGTGAAGGGCTAGTCGAGGCTTGTGAGTGAAGGACCATGCGATGGTGAAGCTTGGGCAAGACTAGGCGCCGATGGACCGTGCACGGTGAAGGGCAAGTGAAGTCAAGGTCGATGGATCGAGACGGTCACATGATGGTGTGAAGCGATCATATCATTTGGAGGAACAAAATGGGCTCAAGGCAAAGGTATAACCTATAGGGCCATTTTGTTTTAAACTCAAGACACCATAGAGGGTGTGAGTGGTTTAGGATCGATAGCCGCACTATTAAGAGGGGAAGTCTTATCGGCTATTCGACGCACGGGTGCCACTAGGTGAATTCATGAAGTGCATTGCATGTAGGGCCTAGTGAGCTAACCTAACCTTTGGGAAATGATTGTGAAAAGCTAACACACAAGCACATGGAGATGTACACTTGGTGGTGTTGGCACATTTACAAAGGTGGCGTTTGGCGCGCTATGGTTTGCAGGGTAGAGATGGGTTTGGGTCCCTCTCTTCCTCCCGCCGAGCCTGTGAGGCGGGATTCGGCGCTTTCGAGAAAAATAGATGCATATTTTCTATTGCGCCGGATGCAAAATTTGGTTCAAATCTTGCTATCTCCGTTGTTCAAGTTGGTATACTTGTTGGATAGCATGAGGAGAAGTTGGCGTCACGACACGGCTGAAAAAGACGAAGTTTTGTAGCGCCCCGAGAGGCGCGACGCTGGCGCCGGGCGCGTCCGGGCGGCTGACGCTCGGGTTGGTGGCTGCGTTCGGCCGCGCCGGACGCCACGACGCGCGGGCGTCGGACGCGCGTGTTCATCAGGCGTCCGGCGCATGCGAGTCTTGGCGTGGTCTTGGGCTGGGCGCCGGCGGACGGGCCGCCGGGCCGTGCGTCCGGCGGCCCAGCGGGCGCGGACGAAAAGTTTGAGCACGGCGTCTGCGGACGCGGGCGCGGATCTGCGCGGTAGCCGCCGGACGCCCGGACGCCGACGTGCGGCACGCGGTTGGCCGTGGCGCCAACGGTCGTCTGGGCGCGCGGCCAGCGAGGCGCCGGACGCGTCCGCGGCCCGCGGACGCTGGCGCGTCCGTAGGTGAAATTAAGCCCCCCGAGGGCAACGGCTAGTTTGAAGAGTTTGGGCTATAAATAGATGGGTGGCCGGGCTTGGCTCCCTCTCTTGGCTCTCCCAACTCATTCATTCATCCTTTGAGTGAAGAAACACTCTCCCTCTCATCTCTCTTGCTTGATTGTGAATCCAAAGTGAGATTGAGAGATCACCTAGTGCATTGCATTGCTTGAGGGCATCTAGTGGCACTTGTGGGTGGTTTAGCCGGTGGATTTCTTGTTACTCTTGGAGAGTACCGCTCCTAGCCGGCTTGGAGATTGTTGGAGGCGTTGGCAAGAGAAGGTGATTGTTCTTGGCCACCTCCGGTTGCTTGTGAGAGGTTTGAGCTCACCTCGTGGGGATCATGAAGAGCATCCTAGTGGATTGCGCGTGTCGTTGAGTACCTCGCTTGAGAGTGGTGTCTTGCGGTGCCTTGCGGGCGAGCCTTGAGGGCTAGTGACTTGAGGGTCACACCGAGGAACCATCTAGGCGTTGGTCGACACAACGGGTGGCGTAGCTTGGCGGTGCCCAAGTGAACATCCGGGGATAAATCATTGTGTTCATCTTGTCTCCCGATGATTGGTCATCATCCTTTGTGTGTTGCCGATTGTGATTGATTGTTCATCTTATTGGTGATTGTCAACCTCGACTCTACGCGTTGGCTATTCACCCCCCCCCTCTAGCCATCTAGGACCTTACAAGTGGTATCGGAGCCGAGGTCACCATTTTTGTGCAAGGCTTAACATCCTACGGTGTTAAGATGGCTCAAATTGTGTTCAACCATGTTGGGGGCAAACCGCCTATGTTTGATGGAGTTAGTTCTTTTGACCATTGGAAGAAAAGATGATCATGTATCTCGGTTCAATTCAAGAGAGAGTCTTGCAAGTTACTTTGCATGACTATGCTATTCTTGATAATGATCATCTCACCGATGAAGATAGAGCCAACACAACATGCAATAGAATGGCTCTCAACACCTTATACAATGGCATTGATACAAAGGTGTTTGAGGGGATCAAGGACTTGGAGCGTGCAAGTGAAGTGTGGACAAGGTTGGGTGAGACCTATGAAGGCACCAAGGTTGTGAAGAGTGCAAAGCTATATGGACTCAAGAGTGAGTTTGAGAACTTCAAGAAGAAAGAGGATGAAACAATCATTGAAATGTTTCATCGTTTGCAAGTGATTGTGAATGATCTCAAGAGTTTGGGGCACAAGACAAAAGATGAAGATTTTTGTCACAAGTTCTTAATATGCTTGCCAAAGAGCTTCAAGATATTGAAGCTAATGCTACAAAGAGATGGGCTTGAAGATAAGAAGCCAAATGATTTGCTTGGTGAAGTCTTGACATATGACAAATTTGATCAAGATGATGAGAAGGTGGAAGAGGAGAAGAAGAAGAAGACCGTGGCATTCCAAGCCACATCCTCCAAGGGCAAAGCACCAATCTTTGAAGAAGAAGAAAACAATGAGGAAGATTGTGACTTTGAGATTGATGATGAGGCACTTGCTCTTGTAGTAAAGAAGATGGGACACATGTTCATCAAGAGAAGAGGCTTCAAGAGGAACAACTTCAAGAAGCAAGAGCAACCAAGAAAGTGCTTCAATTGTGATAGCACCGAGCATCTACAAGCCTAATGCCCATATGAGAAGAAGAAGAACTACAACAAGGGCAAGTTTGAGAAGAAGAAGCATGAAGCCAAGATGACACTCAAGAAGGGCAAGAATGGTGCATTTGTGGTCACTTGGGAGAGTGACAATGATGATGAAGATGAAGATACAAGCAACAAGGCTATGGCTTCCATCGCCATCAACAAGAAGCCTTCATTATTTTCTACATCACCATCATGCTTCATGGCCAAGGAAACAAAGGTACAATATGATGATAGTGATGATGATAGTGAGATGGAATATGCTCACGATGTTGATAATGTTGATGATGATGATGAACCGACTAAGGATCAATTATATGACTTGATGCAAGAAACTAGAGATATAGCTATTGCCAAGGAGAAGGAGTGCAAGAAGCTTTCAATGAAAGTAGAAATACTTGAGAAAGCCTTAGGTGAGCTTATGACCACTCATGAGTGTCTAGTGGTAGACCATGAGAAACTTGGTGATGCTCATTCTAAGCTTGAAAAGCTCACTCACTTCTACTTGAGCAACAAGCAAAGAAAGTGGTGGTTGCATCATGTGATATAGGCCTTACTTGTGACATCATTGATGAGTCATTTTATCAACCTATCATCATGACAAATGCTAACCCTTCTTGTAGCACATCATCCACCACCACCACCGACTCTATCTCCACTACTAGTGATGGCTTCACTTGTGATGCTACACTAATGGTAGAGAATGAGACCCTCAAGAAGGAGGTGGATGAGCTCACTCATGCCTTAGGCAAAGCCTATGGTGGTGAGGCCCGCTTGCTAAAGTGCTTGGGTAGCCAAAGGTTCTCTCTTAACAAAGAGGGATTGGGCTATAACCCCAAGAAGGGCAAGTCGGCCTTTGCAACTCCAAAGCCTAGCTTTGTGAAGAGCAATGGTCGGTTTTGCTATAGATGCAAGCAAGTTGGGCACCTAGAGCAAAATTGCAACAAGAAGCAACAAAACAAGAAACTTGACAATGCTATACCTTTTGATTCTTGTTATATGCTTACCAAGGGTGTGAAAGGTGTGCAAGCTAAGTTTGTTGGTACACCCATTGTTGGCCCAAAGAAGAAGGCAATTTGGGTACCAAAGAGCTTAGTCACTAACCTACAAGGACCCAAGCAAAAATGGGTACCTAAACTTCATTGATTTGCTTGTAGGTGAATTATAAAGCGGAGGAAGGCATTGGATTATTGATAGTGGGTGTTCTCAACACATGACCGGCACATCAAGAATGTTTGATTCAATTGAGAAGAATGATAGTGGCATTGAGTCAATTACTTTTGGCAATAACAAGAAAGGCAAGGTTGTTGGTTTGGGCAAGATTGCAATATCAAATGACATGAGTATCTCCAATGTGATGCTAGTTGAAAGCTTGGATTTCAATCTTCTCTCCGTGGCACAAATTTGTGATTGAGGCTACAAGTGCATTTTTGGGGCAAATGATGTTGAGGTAGTTTCTCTTGATGGCTCCAACTTGGTGTTCAAAGGCTTTAGATATGAGAATCTCTATCTTGTTGATTTCAACACTAGTGAAGCTTCTTTGACAACATGTTTGATATCAAAATCAAGTTTGGGTTGGCTTTGGCATAGAAGGCTTGGGCATGTTGGCATGAAACAATTGAAGAAGCTCACACAACACAATCTTGTTGAAGGCTTGAAAGATGTTGTATTTGAGAAGGACAAGTTGTGTAGTGCATGTCAAGCGGAAGCAAGTTGGTAGCTCACATCCAAAGAAGAGTATAATGAGCACATGCAAGGCATTTGAATTGTTGCACATGGATCTATTTGGCCCAACTACATACACAAGTATTGGTGGCAACAAGTATGGGTTTGTCATAGTGGATGACTTCACAAGATTCACATGGGTATTCTTCCTTAGTGACAAGAGTGAAGTGTATGACACCTTCAAGACCTTTCTCACTAGAGTTCACAATGAGTTTGACATGAGAATCAAGAAAGTGAGAAGTGACAATGGGAGTGAGTTCAAGAATACAAGAATGGAAGAATTGTGTGATCACTATGGCATTGGTCATCAATTCTCGGCCAAGTACACTCCACAATCAAATGGCCTAGTTGAGAGGAAGAATAGAACATTGCTTGATATGGCTAGATCAATGCTTCATGAGTACAATGTTAGTCAATCATTTTGGGATGAAGCAATCAACACGGCATGCTACTACATCAATAGGCTCTATTGTCACACTTTACTAGAGAAGACCCCATATGAGTTACTTCATGGAAGGAAGCCCAACATTGGCTATTTTAGAGTGTTTGGTTGCAAATGCTATATCTTGAGGAAGGGCACTAGATTGGGGAAGTTTGAAAAGAGATGTGATGAAGGGTTCCTACTCGGTTATTCAACTACAAGCAAGGCTTATAGAGTTTGGAACAATTCAAGTGGCATTAGAGAGGAAGTTCATGATGTGCAATTTGATGAAACCAATGGGTCACAAGATGAAGATGAGAATCTAGAAGATGTTGGTGGAAACCAATTGGTTGAAGCTATGAAGAACATGGACATTGGTGACATAAGAGCAAAGCAAGTGGTTGATGTGCAAGATGATAAAGATGAAGTTCTCAATTCTCCATTGAGACAAGCTAGCAATGCTCAAGTGCAAGATCATGGTGCTAGTTCATCCAATGAGGACAAGTCAAGT
Source organism: Themeda triandra (assembly GCA_018135685.1). Lineage (NCBI taxonomy): Eukaryota > Viridiplantae > Streptophyta > Magnoliopsida > Poales > Poaceae > Themeda > Themeda triandra. The sequence continues at coordinate 22,348 of JAENPR010002852.1, read as the reverse complement.
GATCAACCAAGCTCAAGCAATCAAGTGCAAGTGATACAACCACAACATGTTGCAAGAGATCACCCAATTGATAGTGTTATTGGTGATATTAGAAGTAGTGTGCAAACAAGATCAAGAGTGGCTATGATTTGTGAGTATGCATCATTTGTGTCAACCAAAGAGCCAAAGAAAGTTGAGGAAGCCTTGGATGATGCCGATTGGATCATGGCAATGCAAGAAGAGCTCAATAACTTCACAAGAAATGATGTGTGGGAGTTAGTTGAGAGGCCGGGAGGATCACAATGTCATTGGAACCAAATGGGTTTTCAAGAACAAGCAAGATCAAGATGGTGTTGTGATTAGAAACAAAGCAAGACTAGTTGCACAAGGCTATACTCAAGTTGAAGGTCTTGACTATGATGAAACATATGCTCCCGTGGCAAGATTGGAGGCAATAAGGATACTCTTGGCTTATGCATGTGCCCACAATATCAAGTTATATCAAATGGATGTCAAGAGTGTATTTCTCAATGGGATCATCAATGAGCTAGTATATGTTGAGCAACCTCCCGGTTTTGAAGATGAGAAGAAGCCCAACCATGTGTACAAGTTGAAGAAAGCTTTGTATGGCTTGAAGCAAGCACCTAGAGCATGGTATGAGAGATTGAAGACTTTTCTTCACTCCAAGGGGTTCATTATGGGCAAGGTTGATACTACTCTATTCACCAAGAAGATTGGTAATGATCTCTTCATTGTGCAAATCTATGTTGATGATATCATCTTTGGATCAACCAATCAAGCATATTGTGAAGAATTTGGTGAAATGATGGCAAAAGAGTTTGAGATGTCCATGATTGGTGAACTTAGCTATTTCCTTGGTCTTCAAGTCAAGCAATTGAAGAATGGGACATTTGTGAGTCAAGGGAAATACATAAGGGACATGTTGAAGAAGTTTGAAATGCAAGATGCAAAGCCAATCTCAACTCCAATGGGCACCAATGGGAATCTTGATAGTGATCATGATGGCAATATGGTGAATCAAAAGGATTATCGGTCATTGATTGGAAGCCTACTCTATGTCACCGCATCAAGGCCGGATGTCATGTTTAGTGTTTGCATGTGTGCTAGATATCAAGCCTCACCTAGAGAGAGTCATCTCACGGCCGCAAAAAGAATATTGAGGTACTTGAAGCAAACAAGAGATGTTGGACTATGGTATCCCAAGGGGTCAAAGTTTGAATTGATTGGATATTCGGACTCCGACTATGGTGGTTGCAAGATCAATAGAAAGAGCACAAGTGGTACATGTCAACTTCTTGGAAGATCACTTGTGTCATGGTCCTCAAAGAAACAAAATAGTGTGGCAATCTCTACCGCCGAAGCCGAATATGTTAGTGCGGGAGTTGTTGTGCACAATTGCTTTGGATGAAGTCAACTTTGAAGGATTATGGCATCAACTTCAAGAATGTGCCATTGTTTTGTGATAATGAAAGTGCAATCAAGATGACACAAAACCCGGTTCAACATGGAAGAACAAAGCACATTGACATAAGGCATCACTTCATTAGAGATCATCAACAAAGGGGTGACATTTCCATTGAAAGTGTGGGCACCGATGATCAACTTGCCGACATCCTCACCAAGCCACTTGATGAAAGAAGGTTTTGCAAGCTAAGGAATGAATTGAACATTCTTGATTTCTCAAACATGTGTTGAATGCACCCCACCACTTCTTGACATGCCTCTCCTTCGACAAAGCAAGGTACCATTGGTTGACATGTCATTCATTCTTAGGATTATACTTGTGGTAGCACATGTAGACATACAAGGTGCATTTGGAGCATTCATGATAAATCAAATGTGTTTGATGTATATATGTTTACCACTATTGCTTCTATGTTTTGCTTGATCTAGTGGTGACATATGACATGTTTATGGGCTTGCAATCCTAGTGTTGAATCTAGAATATTTGCTACAAGTGTTTAATTCAACATAGGCAAGATAACCCTTGTCATGAGGTGTGAAGAAGCTTGTCTTTGGTTCAAACCGAATTAAATGTCTTTGGCAAGTGGTCTAGATTGAACCAATTTTGACTAAAGTTTTGTTTACTCCATCAAAGTCCTTTTCTCTCCACAATTTGATCCCATTTTGGGCAATTGTTGACAAAGGGGAGAGAAAAAGATGATTGAACATGATAAAGGGGTAAATAAAATTTTGATGCACACAAGAAGGGGGAGCAAGCTCATGAACAAAGTTGTTGCATTTGTTTGTGCATTCTCATATGACTTGCTCATGGCACCTAGTTTTAAAGTTTTATACAAGTAGTGTCTCCTTGCTTGTGTGGTGCAATGCTAGTATAGAACTTGATTGATGAAATGATCTACTAGCATGCATAGGTTGTAACTAGACTCCCCTTGCTTTACAAGTGGTTCAAGAACTTTGCTTATAATGTTGATCTCACGGGGTTCTTGAGTTTTTGATGGATGTCTAGTTACTTCATGGTGCTAAGGATGGTGTAAAAGGCAACTCCGATTGGTATCACGCTTCAAAGGTCCATTTCTTACACCTTAGCATCATTTTGGTAGAATTACTCTCCCCACACTTTTATCCATGCATATGTGCAAAGCTTCAAATCCAAACTCTATGCACATATGTAGGGGGAGCAATACTACCAAAACCGAACTTGCTATAATTGTCCAAATTTCTCTTGTGAGCTTAATGATTGGACAAGTATGACAAGTTCAAAATCTTTATTATAAAATCATCTTTGTTGAGGTTGTCATCAATTACCAAAAAGGGGGAGATTGAAAGTCCCTAGTTTGGTTTTGGCTAATTGATGAAACCTAGGACTAACCTTGTTTATCTAAGTGGTTGATTTAGAGAAAGGTTGTCCACACGATGAGCTTATTGCATATGAAGCATGACACATGTCATGTGATCAAAGATGAAGATCAAGACGATGCTTGGCTCCATGGACCGGTGTTGAAGGTGAAGGGCTAGTCGAGGCTTGGAGTGAAGGACCATGCGATGGTGAAGCTTGGGCAAGACTAGGCGCCGATGGACCGATGCACGGTGAAGGGCAAGTGAAGTCAAGATCGATGGATCGAGACGGTCACATGATGGTGTGAAGTGTTCATATCATTTGGAGGAACAAAATGGGCTCAAGGCAAAGGTATAACCGTTAGGGCCATTTTGTTTTGCACTCAAGACACCATAGAGGGTGTGAGTGGTTTAGGATCGATAGCCGCACTATTAAGAGGGGAAGTCTTATCGGCTATTCGACGCACGGGTGCCACTAGGTGAATTCATGAAGTGCATTGCATGTAGAACCTAGTGAGCTAACCAACCTTTGGGAAATGATTGTGAAAAGATAAACACAAGCACATGGAGATGTACACTTGGTGGTGTTGGCACATTTACAAAGGTGGTTGGTGCATGAAGAGATGGGTTTGGGTCCCTCTGACGTGGATCGTGAGGCGGGATTACGACGAGAAAAAATGGATGCATATTTTCTATTGCGCCGATGCAAAATTTGGTTCAAATCTTGCTATCTCCGTTGTTCAAGTTGGTATACTTGTTGGATAGCATGTTGGAGAAGTTGGCGTCACGCGGCTGAAAAAAACTGAAGTTTTTGTAGCGGCCTGACGCTTGGGCGGACGCGCGTCCCGGCGCGTGCTTGGCTCGGTTGCGTGGCTCGGACGTTCGGTCGGCCGGACGCGTCCCAGGGGGCCTTGGACTTCGTGCGTGCGCGTCCGGCGCATCGGTCTTGGCGTGGTCGCGACGCGGCGCGCGGGCGGACGCGCGTCCGCGGCCCGGATGCGACCCGAAACTTTTGAGTTCGGCGCATCGGCGCGAGACTCGGCGCGCGGACGCGTGGCGAGCGCACGCCGGACGCCACGCCGCGGATCACCGACGTGGCGGCACGACGGTGTGGTGACGTGGCGCGCTTCAAATCCCAACGGTCGTCTCGCGGGCGCGCCTGGGGGCGCGGACGCGTCCGGCGGCCGCGGGACGCGTCCGGCGCGGTTGCCCCCGAGGGGGCAACGGCTAGTTTGAAGAGTTTGGGTTTTAAATAGATGGTGGCCGGGCTTGGGGAGATCTCTTGGCCATTTCTCATCTCATTCATTCATCCTTTGAGCTAAGAAACACTCTCCCACTCTTCTCTCTTGCTTGATTGTTCATCCTAAGTGAGATTGAGAGATCACCTAGTGCATTGCATTGCTTGAGGGCATCTAGTGGCACTTGTGGGTGGTTTCGCCGGTGGATTTCTTGTTACTCTTGGAGAGTACCGCTCCTAGCCGGCTTGGAGATTGTTGGAGGTGTTGGCAAGAGAAGGTGATTGTTCTTGGCCACCTCCGGTTGCTTGTGAGAGGTTTGAGCTCACCTCGTGGGGATCACGAAGAGCATCCTAGTGGAATCCGCGTGTCGTTGAGTACCTCGCTTGAGAGTGGTGTCTTGCGGTGCCTTGCGGGGCGAGCCTTGAGGGGCTAGTGACTTGAGGGTCACACCGAGGAACCATCTAGGTGTTGGTCGACACAACGGGTGACGTAGCTTGGCGGTGCCCAAGTGAACATCCGGGGATAAATCATTGTGTTCATCTTGTCTCCCGGTGATTGGTTGTGTGTTGCGATTGTGATTGATTGTTCATTCTTTTGGTGATTGTCAACCTCGACTCGACGCGTTGGTATATCAAGTCTCATCCTCTCTTGTATTACTTTGTTTACATTCTTGCAAAATAGAATTGCTTGCGTGGTCGGTCGGGAACCACAACTTGTGTAGACTAAATCCCGTGGGTAGAATTGCTTGTGTGGTCGGTCGGGAACCACTCCTTGTGTAGATTAAATCCGTGGGTAGAACTCTTGATCACTAGCGGTAGCTATTGTTTGTGCTAGTGATCACCTACTAGAATTGTTTGGATAGGAGGCTTGCAACATCTAGTAGGCTAAGCAAAACTTGCTTTCCGCCGTTTGTGTATCTAACGAAGTTTGCTTAGTGAGTTTGTAGAAATTTTTATAGGCTATTCACCCCCTCTAGCCATCTAGGACCTTACAAGTGGTATCGGAGCCGAGGTCACCGTTTTTGTGCAAGGCTTAACATCCTACGGTGTTAAGATGGCTCAAATTGTGTTCAACCATGTTGGGGGCAAACCGCCTATGTTTGATGGAGTTAGTTCTTTTGATCATTGGAAGAGAAAGATGATCATGTATCTCGGTTCAATTCAAGAGAGAGTCTTGCAAGTTACATTGCATGACTATGCTATTCTTGATAATGATCATCTCACCGATGAAGATAGAGCCAACACAACATGCAATAGAATGGCTCTCAACACCTTATACAATGGCATTGATACAAAGGTGTTTGAGGGGATCAAGGACTTGGAGCGTGCAAGTGAAGTGTGGACAAGGTTGGGTGAGACCTACGAGGGCACCAAGGTTGTGAAGAGTGCCAAGTTATATGGACTCAAAAGTGAGTTCGAGAACTTCAAGAAGAAAGAGGATGAAACAATCATTGAAATGTTTCATCGCTTACAAGTAATTGTGAATGATCTCAAGAGTTTGGGGCACAAGACAAAAGATGAAGACTTTTGTCATAAGTTCTTGATTTGCTTGCCGAGGAGCTTCAAGATGTTGAAGCTTATGCTACAAAGAGATGGGCTTGAAGGCAAGAAGCCAAATGATTTGCTTGGTGAAGTCTTGACATATGATAAGTTTGATCAAGATGATGAGAAGGTGGAAGAGGAGAAGAAGAAGAAGACCGTGGCATTCCAAGCCACATCCTCCAAGGGAAAAGCACCAATCTTTGAAGAAGAAGAAACCAATGAGGAAGATGGTGACTTTGAGATTGATGATGAGGCACTTGCTCTTGTGGTGAAGAAGATGGGACACATGTTCATCAAGAGAAGAGGCTTCAAGAGAAACAACTTCAAGAAGCAAGAGCAACCAAGAAAGTGCTTCAATTGTGATAGCACCGAGCATCTACAAGCCGAATGCCCATATGAGAAGAAGAAGAACTACAACAAGGGCAAGTTTGAGAAGAAGAAGCATGAGGCCAAGATGACACTCAAGAAGGGCAAGAATGGTGCATTTGTGGTCACTTGGGAGAGTGACAATGATGATGAAGATGAAGATACAAGCAACAAGGCTATGGCTTCCATCGCCATCAACAAGAAGTCTTCATTATTCTCTACATCACCATCATGCTTCATGGCCAAGGAAACAAAGGTACAATATGATGATAGTGATGATGATAGTGAGATGGAATATGCTCACGATGTTGATAATGTTGATGATGATGATGAACCGACTAAGGATCAATTATATGACTTGATGCAAGAAACTAGAGATATAGCTATTGCCAAGGAAAAGGAGTGCAAGAAGCTTTCAATGAAAGTAGAAATACTTGAGAAAGCCCTAGGTGAGCTTATGACCACTCATGAGTGTCTAGTGGTAGACCATGAGAAACTTGGTGATGCTCATTCTAAGCTTGAAAAGGCTCACTCACTTCTACTTGAGCAACAAGCAAAGAAAGTGGTGGTTGCATCATGTGATATAGGCCTTACTTGTGACATCATTGATGAGTCATTTTATCAACTTATCATCATGACAAATGCTAACCCTTCTTGTAGCACATCATCCACCACCACCACCGACTCTATCTCTACTACTAGTGATGGCTTCACTTGTGATGCTACACTAATGGTTGAGAATGTGACTCTCAAGAAGGAGGTGGATGAGCTCACTCATGCCTTAGGCAAAGCCTATGGTGGTGAGGCCCGCTTGCTAAAGTGCTTGGGTAGCCAAAGGTTCTCTCTTAACAAAGAGGGATTGGGCTATACCCCCAAGAAGGGCAAGTCGGCCTTTGCAACTCCAAAGCCTAGCTTTGTGAAGAGCAATGGTAGGTTTTGCTATAGATGCAAGCAAGTTGGGCACCTAGAGCAAAATTGCAACAAGAAGCAACAAAACAAGAAACTTGACAATGCTATACCTTTTGATTCTTGTTATGTGCTTACCAAGGGTGTGAAAGGTGTGCAAGCTAAGTTTGTTGGTACACCCATTGTTGGCCCAAAGAAGAAGGCTATTTGGGTACCAAAGAGCTTAGTTACTAACCTACAAGGATCCAAACAAAAATGGGTACCTAAGCTTCATTGATTTGCTTGTAGGTGAATTATAAAGCCGGAGGAAGGCATTGGATTATTGATAGTGGGTGTTCTCAACACATGACCGGCACATCAAGAATGTTTGATTCAATTGAGAAGAATGATAGTGGCATTGAGTCAATTACTTTTGGCAATAACAAGAAAGGCAAGGTTGTTGGTTTGGGCAAGATTGCAATATCAAATGACATGAGTATCTCCAATGTGATGCTAGTTGAAAGCTTGGATTTCAATCTTCTCTCCGTGGCACAAATTTGTGATCGAGGCTACAAGTGCATTTTTGGGGCAAATGATGTTGAGGTAGTTTCTCTTGATGGCTCCAACTTGGTGTTCAAAGGCTTTAGATATGAGAATCTCTATCTTGTTGATTTCAACACTAGTGAAGCTTCTTTGACAACATGTTTGATATCAAAATCAAGTTTGGGTTGGCTTTGGCATAGAAGGCTTGGGCATGTTGGCATGAAACAATTGAAGAAGCTCACACAACACAATCTTGTTGAAGGCTTGAAAGATGTTGTATTTGAGAAGGACAAGTTGTGTAGTGCATGTCAAGCCGGGAAGCAAGTTGGAAGTTCACATCCAAAGAAGAGTATAATGAGCACATGCAAGGCATTTGAATTGTTGCACATGGATCTATTTGGCCCAACTACATACACAAGTATTGGTGGCAACAAATATGGGTTTGTCATAGTGGATGACTTCACAAGATTCACATGGGTATTCTTTCTTAGTGACAAGAGTGAAGTGTATGACACCTTCAAAACCTTTCTCACTAGAGTTCACAATGAGTTTGACATGAGAATCAAGAAAGTGAGAAGTGACAATGGGAGTGAATTCAAGAATACAAGAATGGAAGAATTGTGTGATCACTATGGCATTGGTCATCAATTCTCGGCCAAGTACACTCCACAATCAAATGGCCTAGTTGAGAGGAAAAATAGAACATTGCTTGATATGGCTAGATCAATGCTTCATGAGTACAATGTTAGTCAATCATTTTGGGATGAAGCAATCAACACGGCATGCTACTATATCAATAGGCTCTATTGTCACACTTTGCTAGAGAAGACCCCATATGAGTTACTTCATGGAAGAAAGCCCAACATTGGCTATTTTAGAGTGTTTGGTTGCAAATGCTATATCTTGAGGAAGGGCACTAGATTGGGGAAGTTTGAAAAGAGATGTGATGAAGGGTTCCTACTCGGTTATTCAACTACAAGCAAGGCTTATAGAGTTTGGAACAATTCAAGTGGCATTAGAGAGGAAGTTCATGATGTGCAATTTGATGAAACCAATGGGTCACAAGATGAAGATGAGAATCTAGAAGATGTTGGTGGAAACCAATTGGTTGAAGCTATGAAGAACATGGACATTGGTGACATAAGAGCAAAGCAAGTGGTTGATGTGCAAGATGATAAAGATGAAGTTCTCAATTCTCCATTGAGGCAAGCTAGCAATGCTCAAGTGCAAGATCATGGAGCTAGTTCATAAAATGAAGACAAGTCAAGTGATCAACCAAGCTCAAGCAATCAAGTGCAAGTGCTACAACCACAACATGTTGCAAGAGATCACCCAATTGATAGTGTTATTGGTGATATTAGAAGTGGTGTGCAAACAAGATCAAGAGTGGCTATGATTTGTGAGTATGCATCATTTGTGTCAACAAAAGAGCCAAAGAAAGTTGAGGAAGCCTTGGATGATGCCGATTGGATCATGGCAATGCAAGAAGAGCTCAATAACTTCACAAGAAATGATGTGTGGGAGTTAGTTGAGAGGCCGGAGGATCACAATGTCATTGGAACCAAATGGGTTTTCAAGAACAAGCAAGATCAAGATGGTGTTGTGATTAGAAACAAAGCAAGACTAGTTGCACAAGGCTATACTCAAGTTGAAGGTCTTGATTATGATGAAACATATGCTCCCGTGGCAAGATTGGAGGCAATAAGGATTCTATTGGCTTATGCATGTGCCCACAATATCAAGTTATATCAAATGGATGTCAAGAGTGCATTTCTCAATGGGATCATCAATGAGCTAGTATATGTTGAGCAACCTCCCGATTTTGAAGATGAGAAGAGCCCAACCATGTGTACAAGTTGAAGAAAGCTTTGTATGGCTTGAAGCAAGCACCTAGAGCATGGTATGAGAGATTGAAGACTTTTCTTCACTCCAAAGGGTTCATTATGGGCAAGGTTGACACTACTCTATTCACCAAGAAGATTGGTAATGATCTCTTTATTGTGCAAATCTATGTTGATGATATCATCTTTGGATCAACCAATCAAGCATATTGTGAAGAATTTGGTGAAATGATGGCAAATGAGTTTGAGATGTCCATGATTGGTGAACTTAGCTATTTCCTTGGTCTTCAAGTCAAGCAATTGAAGAATGGGACATTTGTGAGTCAAGGGAAATACATAAGGGACATGTTGAAGAAGTTTGGAATGCAAGATGCAAAGCCAATCTCAACTCCAATGGGCACCAATGGGAATCTTGATAGTGATCATGATGGCAATATGGTGAATCAAAAGGATTATCGGTCATTGATTGGAAGCCTACTCTATGTCACCGCATCAAGGCCGGATGTCATGTTTAGTGTTTGCATGTGTGCTAGATATCAAGCCTCACCTAGAGAGAGTCATCTCACGGCCGCAAAAAGAATATTGAGGTACTTGAAGCAAACAAGAGATGTTGGACTATGGTATCCCAAGGGGTCAAAGTTTGAATTGATTGGATATTCGGACTCCGACTATGGTGGTTGCAAGATCAATAGAAAGAGCACAAGTGGTACATGTCAACTTCTTGGAAGATCACTTGTGTCATGGTCCTCAAAGAAACAAAATAGTGTGGCAATCTCTACCGCCGAAGCCGAATATGTTAGTGCGGGAGTTGTTGTGCACAATTGCTTTGGATGAAGTCAACTTTGAAGGATTATGGCATCAACTTCAAGAATGTGCCATTGTTTTGTGATAATGAAAGTGCAATCAAGATGACACAAAACCCGGTTCAACATGGAAGAACAAAGCACATTGACATAAGGCATCACTTCATTAGAGATCATCAACAAAAGGGTGACATTTCCATTGAAAGTGTGGGCACCGATGATCAACTTGCCGACATCTCACCAAGCCACTTGATGAAAGAAGGTTTTGCAAGCTAAGGAATGAGTTGAACATTCTTGATTTCTCAAACATGTGTTGAATGCACCCCACCACTACTTGACATGCCTCTCCTTCGACAAAGCAAGGTACCATTGGTTGACATGTCATTCATTCTTAGGATTATACTTGTGGTAGCACATGTAGACATACAAGGTGCATTTGGAGCATTCATGATAAATCAAATGTGTTTGATGTATATATGTTTACCACTATTGCTTCTATGTTTTGCTTGATCTAGTGGTGACATATGACATGTTTATGGGCTTGCAATCCTAGTGTTGAATCTAGAATATTTGCTACAAGTGTTTAATTCAACATAGGCAAGATAACCCTTGTCATGAGGTGTGAAGAAGCTTGTCTTTGGTTCAAACCGAATTAAATGTCTTTGGCAAGTGGTCTAGATTGAACCAATTTTGACTAAAGTTTTGTTTACTCCATCAAAGTCCTTTTCTCTCCACAATTTGATCCCATTTTGGGCAATTGTTGACAAAGGGGAGAGAAAAAGATGATTGAACATGATAAAGGGGTAAATAAAATTTTGATGCACACAAGAAGGGGAGCAAGCTCATGAACAAAGTTGTTGCATTTGTTTGTGCATTCTCATATGACTTGCTCATGGCACCTAGTTTTAAAGTTTTATACAAGTAGTGTCTCCTTGCTTGTGTGGTGCAATGCTAGTATAGAACTTGATTGATGAAATGATCTACTAGCATGCATAGGTTGTAACTAGACTCCCCTTGCTTTACAAGTGGTTCAAGAACTTTGCTTATAATGTTGATCTCACGGGGTTCTTGAGTTTTTGATGGATGTCTAGTTACTTCATGGTGCTAAGGATGGTGTAAAAGGCAACTCCGATTGGTATCACGCTTCAAAGGTCCATTTCTTACACCTTAGCATCATTTTGGTAGAATTACTCTCCCCACACTTTTATCCATGCATATGTGCAAAGCTTCAAATCCAAACTCTATGCACATATGTAGGGGGAGCAATACTACCAAAACCGAACTTGCTATAATTGTCCAAATTTCTCTTGTGAGCTTAATGATTGGACAAGTATGACAAGTTCAAAATCTTTATTATAAAATCATCTTTGTTGAGGTTGTCATCAATTACCAAAAAGGGGAGATTGAAAGTCCCTAGTTTGGTTTTGGCTAATTGATGAAACCTAGGACTAACCTTGTTTATCTAAGTGGTTGATTTAGAGAAAGGTTGTCCACATGATGAGCTTATTGCATATGAAGCATGACACATGTCATGTGATCAAAGATGAAGATCAAGACGATGCTTGGCTCCATGGACCGGTGTTGAAGGTGAAGGGCTAGTCGAGGCTTGTGAGTGAAGGACCATGCGATGGTGAAGCTTGGGCAAGACTAGGCGCCGATGGACCGATGCACGGTGAAGGGCAAGTGAAGTCAAGATCGATGGATCGAGACGGTCACATGATGGTGTGAAGTGTTCATATCATTTGGAGGAACAAAATGGGCTCAAGGCAAAGGTATAACCGTTAGGGCCATTTTGTTTTGCACTCAAGACACCATAGAGGGTGTGAGTGGTTTAGGATCGATAGCCGCACTATTAAGAGGGGAAGTCTTATCGGCTATTCGACGCACGGGTGCCACTAGGTGAATTCATGAAGTGCATTGCATGTAGGGCCTAGTGAGCTAACCTAACCTTTGGGAAATGATTGTGAAAAGCTAACACACAAGCACATGGAGATGTACACTTGGTGGTGTTGGCACATTTACAAAGGTGGCGTTTGGGCGCTATGGTTTGCGAGGGTAGAGATGGGTTTGGGTCCCTCTCTTCCTCCCGCCGAGCCTGTGAGGCGGGATTAACGCTTCGAGAAAAATGGATGCATATTTTCTATTGCGCCGGATGCAAAATTTGGTTGAAATCTTGCTATCTCCGTTGATCAAGTTGGTATACTTGTTGGATAGCATGTTGGAGAAGTTGGTGTCACGACACGGCGACGAAAACGAAGTTTTGTAGCGCCGGGCGCGGACGCTGTCCGGCGGACGCGTCCGACGCGTGTTAGCTTGGGTTTTGGCTGCGTTGCTTGACGCCGGACCGCAGCGACGGGCCGGACGCGGGCGTCGGGCGCGGCGTGGTTCACGTGCAGCGTCCGGCGCTCGGTGGAAGACGAGTCTTGGCGTGCTTGTGGCTCGGGCGGCGGGCGGACCCGGCCGCGTGCGTCCGCGGCCGGCGGACGCGGACCGAAACGAGTTCCGGCACGGCATTGCGTCGGGACGCGGCGCCGGATGAGCGTTAACGCGCCGGACGCCGACGCCCGCGCAGACGCCGACGTGGCGGCACGCGGTTAACCGTGGCGCCAACGGTCGTCGGGGCGCGCGATGGCTGCCGGGCCGCCGCGTCCCGGCGGCTGCGGCGGACGCGTCCGGCGCGATGAAAGTGCCCCGAGGGTAGGTAACGGCTAGTTTGAAGTGTTTGGGCTATAAATAGATGGGTGGCGGGCTTGGCTCCCTCTCTTGGCTCTCCCAACTCATTCATTCATCCTTTGAGCTGAAGAAACACTCTCCCTCTCATCTCTCTTGCTTGATTGTGAATCCAAAGTGAGATTGAGAGATCACCTAGTGCATTGCATTGCTTGAGGGCATCTAGTGGCACTTGTGGGTGGTTTAGCCGGTGGATTTCTTGTTACTCTTGGAGAGTACCGCTCCTAGCCGGCTTGGAGATTGTTGGAGGCGTTGGCAAGAGAAGGTGATTGTTCTTGGCCACCTCCGGTTGCTTGTGAGAGGTTTGAGCTCACCTCGTGGGGATCACGAAGAGCATCCTAGTGGATTGCGCGTGTCGTTGAGTACCTCGCTTGAGAGTGGTGTCTTGCGGTGCCTTGCGGGCGAGCCTTGAGGGGCTAGTGACTTGAGGGTCACACCGAGGAACCATCTAGGTGTTGGTCGACACAACGGGTGACGTAGCTTGGCGGTGCCCAAGTGAACATCCGGGGATAAATCATTGTGTTCATCTTGTCTCCCGTGATTGGTCATCATCCTTTGTGTGTTGCCGATTGTGATTGATTGTTCATCTTATTGGTGATTGTCAACCTCGACTCTACGGCGTTGGTATAACACGCTCCTACCCTATCTTGTATTACTTTGATTACTTTCTTGCAAAGTAGAATTGCTTGCGTGGTCGGTCGGGAACCACAACTTGTGTAGACTAAATCCCGTGGGTAGAATTGCTTGTGTGGTCGGTCGGAACCACTCCTTGTGTAGATTAAATCCCGTGGGTAGAACTCTTGATCACTAGTGGTAGCTATTGTTTGTGCTAGTGATCACCTACTAGAATTGTTTGGATAGGAGGCTTGCAACATCTAGTAGGCTAAGCAAAACTTGCTTTCCGCCGTTTGTGTATCTAACGAAGTTTGCTTAGTGAGTTTGTAGAATTTTTTATAGGCTATTCACCCCCCTCTAGCCATCTAGGACCTTACGGTTGTCGAAAGCGAAAGTTGATCTTTCGTTCGAGACTTGACACCGCCGTTTGAAGGAACAAGTCACTCCGTGAGTTCTCGCCTCCCACTATGGATAACATTCGTCGACCACCGCCCGCGGACATCGACAGAGCTTTCGAGCTCAAGCCTGCACTAATCAACATGGTGCAAGCAAGCCAGTTCTGTGGGAAGGCCCGTGAAGATGCTAGCGCTCATCTCCAACACTTTCTGGAGATTTGTAGCACATTCACCATCAAGGATGTCCCTAGAGATTCTATACTACTTCGCCTCTTCCCATTCTCACTCTTGGGGAGAGCGAAGCAGTGGTTCTACGCCAATAAGGAGAAGAATACTACGTGGGCACTATGTTCCACCAATTTCCTGGCAAAATTCTTCCCCATGGGCAAGACAAATGCTCTTCGTGGGAAGATATCAAGCTTTCAAAGAACAACATGATGAGGCTGTCCCGAAAGCTTGGGAGCGATTTCAAGATTACATCCTCGAATGTCCTCATCATGGCATGGAGAATTGGCCGCTTATGCGGACATTCTACCATGGGGTCGCAACAAAGACACGTGAGACCATGGATGCTTTGCTGCTGGAGGTGCATTCCTATCACTCACTATTCCTCAAGCCACGCTCTTGTGGAGAAGATGGCATCCAACCAAGGTTGGAGTGAAGAAAGGACTCGAGACCCGCAAGAGGTGGAGGAATGCACCAAATTAGAAGGAGGTGGACATCTTGTCTCGCCAAAATGGACTGCTAATGAAGAGGCTCGATGAGAGAGCCACGGAGAAGAAAGAAGTCATGCATATATATGATGCTCGCATGATGTGTGAAGAGTGTGGAGAGACCGGGCACACAGTGCTAACCGCCCCGAGTGAAGGAGGACGTGAACTACCTCAACAATAACAACAACAACAACTACTACCGTCCTCGCCAGAATCAAGGTTGGAATCAACAGCGAGGCCTAACTACTCGGAGCAATTACTCGTGCAACTATCAAGGTAACACTCCTCCTACAATAATTACAATCAGCCGCCTTTGAGAGAGTTAGTGCTGAACCAAGGGAAGTTGATGGACAACTTGTCCAAGAAGCTGGCATCAAATGACAAAGCCCTGGAGACCATCAGCAATAGAATGGATGGCTTTTCCAATGCCATCAAGAATCACTCGCTTCAACAAAATGCTAGAGTCTCGGTGCAACAACTTGCCAACTTTGCTCCCTCCGTCGGCCAAGGTAAAATACCAGGACAACCTAAGAGCTCAAGACCGCAAATCTTGTTGATATATTCAATGCGTAAAGCACTGGAGTGTAACCCATCAAAAGGGTCATGGATTGATTCAACTCGCCAATCAAGAAGGGCGATCCGGGGAGACCCGGGGTTATTCCGATCTCCATTGGAAGTACTAACTTCAATGAGGCAATGTCTGTGATTTCGGTGCAAGCATCAACATCATGCCAAGAGTGATATACGAGAAGCTATTCAGATGTCCTTTAATATGTACAACCATGTGCTTGCAACTTGCAGATCAGTCACTCCGCGTCCCCTTGGGAATACTAGAAGACATATGTGTACGAGTGGGCAACTCGTATGTTCCTGCGGACTTCGTGGTAGTGGATAAAGGCAGTGACGAAAGGTCCCCCATCATTCTGGGACGACCATTCTTGAACACTGCTGGAGCTATCTTGTACGCCAACACTGCCCAGATCATCTTCAACATTAAGGGCAAAGAGAGAGACCTTCTTCTTTAAGAACAGAGTGCTGCAGTTCCCAGCACACCCTCATCAGCAGAACAATGAGAAGAAGAAGAAGAATCCAGCTAAGAAGAACAAGACCAAGGATAAGAAGACCAAGAAGACAGAGACAGTAAGGATGGTCACTACAGTCCACAAGGAGCATGACCACCTACTTAGGTCCCCACATCTGATCAAGAAAGACGACCCAGGTGTCCCAACCATTCAATGCTCCATCAACAGAAGCTCTTTCAATAAAGCTGTCTGTGACACCGGATCGGGCGTCAACATTATGGCCAAGGTAACCTATGAATATCTATATGGTGCTATGCCTTTGGAGCCCACCTATGCACAGCTGCAGATGGCAGATCAGACATTCCGCTTCGTCGAAGGAGAAGTGAAGGACGTCCTCATCCAGATAGATGACCATTATATCCCCACAGACTTCTTAGTCATCGATATGGGAGATGATTACGACCCGCCGATCATCCTAGGGAGACCATTCCTGAACACCACCAGAGCCATCATCTATATTGGAACAGGAGAGATTCATTTCCACTTTCCCACCGAGAAGGTACGCTACTTCAACAATAATTATATAATCACCGAGGATCCCAAGAAGAACAGAGCAAGGAGAAGGCAAAGTGTACCCATCGCGAGAACAAGAAGAACATCGCTACGAGATGGATGGGCCGACTATGAGGGAGAAGTGTCTAGATATGAAGATCGGTACCCGAGAGAGAAGAACATTACGGGAGAAGAAGAAGTGCTACCCGCGGGAAAGAAGAAAAACAAGTACCCCAAGAAGCTTCCTCCTCGGGTCACCCTCTCCAACAAAGAAGGTGTGGAAGGTAAAAGCAAAATCGAATCAATTCCTACACAAGAGGCGACATCATCGGAGGCGCCCAATGCGTCCTTGAAAAATGAGCTAACATGACAAGTCCCTTCGGAGGACTTAAAACTACTTGAACGCCGCCCAAGAGGTAACTTGGTATTTATCAGCATTTCCTTTTTAGCATTGCATTTTTTACTTAGCATATTTATTTTCCTACTTGCATCTTAGTTGCATCTTTGCTCTACTATCTCTGCATTAGAAAAGAAAATAAAGATGTTGTGCATTTGCATCCAGAAAATCGTTAAGCCCCATGTGGATAATCATTCACTGTGGTGGCACAAAAAAAATAATTTTCAGCATATTTATTTTCCCTGTCTGCATTCCTTAAATAATAAAAAGACAAAAATATTTCTTGTGATCCTGTTAGAATAAGTTTAAGTTAGGAAAGTTCTAGACAACCAATGCTCAGAGGTTTTATCACTGACGCTTAATCAATTCCACAAGCTTTGTTGTCTATTTGAGCTTCACAGAACATCAAGGATCAAGAAGAGCTAACAGGCAGAAGGACATCCAGTCCCCTATCGGAGTGCTGCCCGCAACATTCAAGTGCTATCTCCAACAGCAACTATCTACAACACTCCAGGAGGACTCGAACGTCTTCATTGCCTGTCAGCAACATCAGTAGACTATGTCAACATCCAGCTTGGGGGAGAGCATCCCCCGTGTACCGAGCTAAGTTTTTTCAACTCATTTATTTATGCCTTATGAGAGTGTGCTTTGTTAAAACAACTAAAAAGATGCAAAACCATAGAAACCCGAAAGATTTCCTTATTTATCTTTTCTACTTTTTGGAGAGCTCTTATTAACTGTCTTTATGTAATCCCCGGAATAAACTCGCATGGAGATGATGAATAGTTGCTCTGCCATAATTCCTTTCAAGTACCTAGTTTTCAACCTTGCACTCTCCCGAGTTTTTGACACAACTGTTTAGATTTGAAATTTGCTCTGAACCTGAAACTTGTGGGTAGCAAGCACTTGATCTAAGTCTAGGTGGTTGACGGGTATGATATGGGAAAGTTTTGAGCTGTCATCCATCTTGTTCCTAGAGATACTAGAGCTCTGGAGAATTTATTTATGAAAATATTAAATTCTTGCATAATGAGTCCCTTTACGATGAGAGTTCAAAATTCCTACCACAACCATATATTCATACTTACTAGATTAGGAAAACCCATCCATTTATATAGATCATATTGTAGGCTTTGAGTATAGTCTTTATAGGCATTGAGTGTAGTTATCTTGTGGACCCGTAAGGAATCGATCATGCGTTTAAAGTCAATACTATGTACTCTCCATCCATTGATCTATGCTACTCGTCCGAAGCATGCACCCATTTTATAAATATTACATTCATTAAGTGCTACTTCTATCCCTAGAGGTACCACCCACATATAGATCTATATCCACTACATATTGTGCTACCTCTACCCCGGAGATACGCACCTATCTTTGCTCCTACTCGGAGTACGCATCCATCCATCCATCCACATAAACATACGCCACTCATTTCATTCCATCCGAAAGGTTCTACTCCTATCCCGGGAGTGAACATCTAGAAATAATCATTGTCATCCCATTTGCCTACATAAAAGCTCCAGTCCACCATCATTTCAAGTTATACACTCCCGTTGCTAAAGTTTTGTTTTGGAGGATTGGTTGCTCTAAAAAAAAAAAAGAAGGAGAAGAAGAAAGAAAAGAAAGAGTAGCCAAGTCCTTCCCTAAGTTTCAAAGTTTCCGAATAAAGGGGAGTCATGATATCCCCGAAGGAGCAAGTGTAGAAGTAGATGTTCACCAAGTGATCACCCCTCATAATCAATTCCTTATCATCATCATCCTATCATTCATCCCATTCCCTCATGCACATATGACTTTATTATTATTTTAGTTCCTTTGGATCCATGGCTTAACTATGCAATATATAAGTGAGTTTGAGTGTCTCCTCACCTATGAGCTCCACATAAGCCTATTAGAAAGTAGGTTGAGAGAGAAGGCACTTTTCACTATGCCTTAGTTCCACAAATACCACATATTCTCGAGAAGAAAGAAGGCATCACTACTCATGCCTTGGAGAGGATCCGAAATACCACAAATGAGAGACTGAAAGGTTCATACAAGGAACTCGAGTTTTATTTCAAAACCTTGCAAAAACTCCGGAATAATAGTTGATCAAAGATCGAGAAACATGGCGCTTGACTTAACCGTTCTATCCTTCAACTACTCAAGACCCAAGTGGCGGTTACAAGCCCCATGGTGAAAGGTAATATGAGTTAGTTTTGAGTCGAATAGTTCACTCTAATCCGGAGGAGAATTCTTGTTTGAACGCATGTGTACTTGAGGAGTGAAAGCATTGTAGCAACTCTGATCCATCAGGTCTATCTTTGCTCGGGACGAGCAAAGGTAAGCTTAGGGGGAGTTTGTTGACGGTAATTAAGTATCATTTTTATACCATCAATGCAAGAAGAGAAAGGACTAAAAGGAGTTCACCTATTAGATATAGGGGTTACAGCGACCAATTCCACGAGTTTTGGTGATTGTCTATTTACGCGGGGGTCATCAGGAAAGAACCCAAAGAAGGCCCATGTCGGGATTACATAGAGATAAAGACCAAACGGGTAAAAGAATACTCCTAGAAGACTCGAGAAGGCAACCCCGGAAGGTGGACCCACTGTCGGCCTCCGAGCGGCCGACTCCCTTGGGGCGGCCGCCTCTCCACCTCAACCAATGAGGTTGAGTCTCGGCAGATTATGCCTCACCGCCTTTGAGGATGAATAATAATCGTCCATTTAGGTCGGTTTGATCCGAGGCTGTGGTGCATTCCTGAGGCTATATATTGAGCCCGGCCCGGGGAGAAACCTAATTCATTCTCTATTCATTCATCGAGAGAACTCGGAGAAGCCCGAGCCACCATCTCAATTAGAGCTCCATAGTTTAGTAGCATAGCTACCTAGGAATAGATCTAGAGGGAATCAAGCCTAGCTTGGAGTCAGGATCTGTCGGGTTCTTGGTAATTCCCCTCTACATTCTTGTAATATTCATCATTGTTAAGTGATACTATGAATAGTACTTTATTCTATTATTATATCGGGAGTGACTTTGCTCTATTTGATTATGTTCTCAATTATATTGTTCTTAGTCTACTTTGATTATATGTTTATGCATAGTTGGACTAGAATTATGTTTATGCATAGGATGTATAGCGCTTGCTCATTGGACCAGATGGGTGAGTGGTAAATATTGTGTAAGTGGTGCCTAGTAGTATTTATCTAGCGATTGCACCTATATTCCGGATCATGAGGTAGATCGCGGGAGTGACAGTCTGTTGAGTCCTTTTGTAGTCCCTTCTCACGGTATAGGTCTCACTTAGAATACCCACATTACATTGAAGTCATTGCTATGTCTCTAGTCTTCTGCGTAATATCACTATGCATAGATGTGACCTTTCGCCATGATTGCTAGATGTTCTTGCACTAATCATTGTATGCCTTGACTTTATAGTTAGAATAACATAGGATTATACCCTAGATCGTCCTAGTCCATGCTAGTGTTATAAGCTTAGAGTCCTAAGTTGAGATGGTTACTATTATTTTATGTGGCTAAATGCTCTTTTATCTTATGTCCAATTATCATTCATTTCTATATTTTATGTGACAACTTACCTATGGGATGATAGATACAGACAAGTTAAGCTCTCCATTATCGCATGTGCATTGCTCATCACTCATTATCAGTGCATTCCCTTCCCGGTGGTAAAATTATAAATAGCGATGCCGGATTACTCCTGGTTAAAATGCTACTCGATGATATTTTATCACGCAATGGGAACCCTCCTTATTTCGGTTGCATAATAAACATCAACAAGCATTTTTAGCGAATTCTTGGGAAGGTTGAAAGCCAATGGATAATGGGCGACATTACTAGATAATGAAAGCATTGTCACCATTCTCTACTCATACGACCTTACCCTTGTCTTTCGTTTATTTTATATCTTATGCGGGGTAATGTATGAAAAAACAACTCTTCACGACAATTATATTGACAATCAGAAGCTTTATTGGAAGACCGAAACAAGTTGAAGAAGACCAATCAATCATCATCGTCAACTCTTCAAAGTTTGTGGAAGCGAGAGGTTGATCTTTCGTTGAGACTTGACACCGTTGAAGAACAAAGTCACTCCGTGGAGTTCTGCTCCCACTATGGATAACATTCACGTCTTGGACCCGGTAGGACATCGGCAGAGCTTTTGAGCTCAAGCACGCACTAATCAACATGGTGCAAGCAAGCCGGTTAACATTGGGAAGGCCCGTGAAGATGCTAAGCTCATCTCCAACACTTTACGGAGATTTGTAGCACATTCACCATCAGGATGTCCCCGGAGATTCTATACTACTTCGCCTCTTCCCATTCTCACTCTTGGGAGAGCTGAGCAGATGGTTCATCCAATAAGGAGAAGAATGCTATGTTGGCACATGTTCCACCAATTTTTCGGCAAAATTCTTCCCATGGGCAAGACAAATGCTCTTCGTGGGAAGATATCAAGCTTTCGACAACAACATGATGAAGGCTGTCGAGAAGCTTGGGAAGCGATTTCAAGATTACATCCTCAGATGTCCTCATCATGGCATGGAGTGGCTTATCATGCGACGCATTCACCATGGGCTCGGCTGTGACACATGAGACCATGGATGCTGCTGTGGAGGTGCATTCCTATCACTCACTATTCCTCCCGACCCACGGCTCTTGTGGAAGATGGCATCCAACCAAGGTTGGAGTGAAGAAAGGACTCGGACCCACAAGAGAGGTGGAGGAATGCGGTACAGTGAAGGAAGTGGACATGGCATGCCGCCAAAATGGACCTGCTAATGAAGAGGCTCGATGAGAAGAGCACGGAGAAGAAAGAAGTCATGCATATATGATGCTCACATGATGTGTGAAGAGTGTGGAGAGGCTGACTGCACACGGGTGCTAAGCGCCCGGACGGAGCTGAAGGAGGGGCGTGAACTACCTCAGCAATAACAACAACAACAATTACTACCGTCCTCGAGGAATCAAGGTTGGAATCAGCAGCCAGAGCCTAACTACTCGAGGCATTCTACAGGCAACTATCAAGGTAACGGCTCCTCTGTGCAATAATTACAATAGCCGCCTTTGAGAGAGTTGTCTTGAACCAAGGGATTGATGGACAGACTTGTCCAAGAAAGTGGCATCAAATGACAAAGCCACGGAGACCATCGGCAATGAATGGATGGCTTTTCCAATGCCATCAAGAATCGGCTCAGCTTCAACAAAATGCTAGAGTCTCGGGTGCAACAACTTGCCAACTTTGCTCCCCTCAGGTCGGCCAAGGTAAAATACGAGGACAGCGGAAGAGCTCAAGGCATAAATCTTGTTGATATATTCAATGTTGACGGCTGGAGTGTAACCCATCAAAAGGTCATGGATTGATTCAACTACCAATCCAAGAAGAGCGTCAGGGAGACCGGTTATTCCGATCTCCATTGGAAGTACTAACTTCAATGAGGCAATGTTTGTGATTTGGTGCAAGCATCAACATCATGCCAAGAGTGATATACAAAGCTATTGAGATGTCCTTTAATATGTACAGACCATGTGCTTGCAACTTGCGGATCGGTCATCCAGTCACAGCCGCAGGAATACTAGAAGACATATGTGTACGAGTGGGCAGTGGGCAACTCGTATGTTCTCGGACCTAGTGAGGGTGAAGCTCGGGCATGACTTTGGCTCCGATGGACCATGAAGTGAGTGAAGAGCAAGTGAGATCAAGATCGATGGACCGTGAAGGTTGCATGATGATATGAAGTGGATCATATCAACTTGAGATCGTGTCGGTGCATGTGTTGCATTGGCACTTTGGTGGAAGATGGTGGAAGTGGAAATGTGCAAGGCAAAGGTATGCTTTATAGGGCATTTCATTTCACGGTCACGAGGAGTGTAAGAGAAGTTGATGGTGGATTTAGAA
>JAENPR010001941.1:0-94386 GCA_018135685.1 Themeda triandra | reverse complement strand
GGTCACTTGATGGTGTGAAGCGTTCATATCATTTGGAGAAACAAAATGGGCTCAAGGCAAAGGTATAACCGATAGGGCCATTTTGTTTTGCACTCAAGACACCATAGAGGTGTGGTGGTTTTAGGATCGATAACGCACTATTAAGAGGGGAAGTCTTATGGCTATTCGGCCGCACAGTGCCACTAGGTGAATTCATGAAGTGCATTTGCATGTAGGGCCTAGTGAGCTAACCTAACCTTTGGAAATGATTGTGAAAAGCTAACACACAAGCACATGGAGATGTACACTTGGTGGTGTTGGCACATTTACAAAGGTGGCGTTTGGTAGCCATGTGGTTTGCGGGGTAGAGATGGGTTTGGTCCCTCTCTTCCTCCACATGAAACTGTGACAGGCGGGGATTAACGCTTTCGAGAAAAATGGATGCATATTTTCTGTTGCGCCGGATGCAAATTTAGTTGAAATCATGCTATCTGCGATGATCAAGTTGGTATACTTGTTGGATAGCATGTTGGAGAAGTTGGTGTCACGACACAGCGCTGACGAAAAGACGGAGAGGCTGCGCACAGCGGGCGGGCGCCAGACGGGCCGCATCCATGGCCGGCGGACGCCGACCGAAAGTTCCCAGTTTTTCGCCGTCGGCAAGCGTCACGCCGGACGGGCCGGAGCCGAGCCGCGGCGTGGTTCATGCGGCGTCCGGCGCTCGGTGGAAGGCAAGTGCGGTGGCTCGGCTCAAGCGGCGGACCGCGGGTGCCGCGTCCGAGCGCACGCGAACTCCTTGAACGAGAGTTCCGAGCACGGCATTGCGAGCGGACCTTGCGAGGGCGCCCGGGACGGGGACGCACGTCGGACGCCACGCGGGCCGACGTAGCGGCACGTGGTTAGCCTTGCGCGCCAACGGTAAATGCAGGGCGCGCGCGGGGTGAGGCGCGGACGGCGTCCGGCATCGTCCTACAGCGTCCGGCGCGCGTGAAGTGCGCCCCGGGGTAACGGCTAGTTTGAAGTGTTGGGTCTATAAATAGATGGGAGGCCGGGCTTGGCTCCCTCCTAACGCTCTCCCAACTCATTCATTCATCCTTGTAAGCCGAAGAAACACTCTCCCTCATCTCTCTTGCTTGATTGTGAATCCAAAGTGAGATTGAGAGATCACCTAGTGCATTGCATTGCTTGAGGGCATCTAGTGGCACTTGTGGGTGGTTTAAGCCGGTGGATTTCTTGTTACTCTTGGAGAGTACCGCTCCTGGCCGGCTTGGGATTGTTGGAGGCGTTGGCAAGAGAAGGTGATTGTTCTTGGCCACCTCCGGTTGCTTGTGAGAGGTTTGAGCTCACCTCGTGGGGATCATGAAGAGCATCCTAGTGGATTACGCGTGTCGTTGAGTACCTCGCTTGAGAGTGGTGTCTTGCGGTGCCTTGCGGGCGAGCCTTGAGGGCTAGTGACTTGAGGTCTAGGGAACCATCTGGGTGTTGGTCGACACAACGGGTGGCGTAGCTTGGCGGTGCCCAAGTGAACATCCGGGGATAAATCATTGCTAGTTTTCTTGTCTCCCGGTGATTGGTCATCATCCTTTGTGTGTTGCGATTGTGATTGATTATTCATCTTATTGGTGATTGTCAACCTCGACTCTACGCGTTGGTATAACACGCTCCTACCCTATCTTGTATTACTTTGATTACTTTCTTGCAAAGTAGAATTGCTTCACGTGGTCGGTCGGGAACCACAACTTGTGTAGACTAAATCCGTGGGTAGAATTGCTTGTGTGGTGGTCGGGGCCCTCCTTGTGTAGATTAAATCCCGTGGGTAGAACTCTTGATCACTAGTGGTAGCTATTGTTTTGTGCTAGTGATCACCTACTAGAATTGTTTGGATAGGAGGCTTGCAACATCTAGTAGGCTAAGCAAAACTTTAGCTCGCCGTTTGTGTATCCTAACGAAGTTTTGCTTAGTGATTTGTAGAAATTTTATAGGCTATTCACCCATAGCCATCTAGGACCTTACAAGTGGTATCGGGCCCGGTCACCGTTTTTGTGCAGGCTTAACATCCTACGGTGTTAAGATGGCTCAAATTGTGTTCAACCATGTTAGGGCAAACAGCCTATGTTTGATGGGTTAGTTCTTTTGATCATTGGAAGAGAAAAGATGATCATGTATCTCGAAGTTCAATTCAAGAGAGAGTCTTGCAAGTTACATTGCATGACTATGCTATTCTTGATAATGATCATCTCATAGATGAAGATAGAGCCAACACAACATGCAATAGAATGGCTCTCAACACCTTATACAATGGCATTGATACAAAGGTGTTTGGGGATCAAGGACTTGGAGCGTGCAAGTGAAGTGTGGACAAGGTTGGGTGAGACCTACGAGGGCACCAAGGTTGTGAAGAGTGCCAAGTTATATGGACTCAAAAGTGAGTTCGAGAACTTCAAGAAGAAAGAGGATGAAACAATCATTGAAATGTTTCATCGCTTACAAGTAATTGTGAATGATCTCAAGAGTTTGGGGCACAAGACAAAAGATGAAGACTTTTGTCATAAGTTCTTGATTTGCTTGCCGAGGAGCTTCAAGATGTTGAAGCTTATGCTACAAAGAGATGGGCTTGAAGGCAAGAAGCCAAATGATTTGCTTGGTGAAGTCTTGGCATATGATAAGTTGATCAAGATGATGAAAGGTGGAAGAGGAGAAGAAGAAGAAGACCGTGGAATTCAAGCCACATCCTCAAGGAGCAAAGCACCAATCTTTGAAGAAGAAGAAACCAATGAGGAAGATGGTGACTTTGAGATTGATGATGAGGCACTTGCTCTTGTGGTGAAGAAGATGGGACACATGTTCATCAAGAGAAGAGGCTTCAAGAGAAACAACTTCCAAGAAGCAAGAGCAACCAGAAAGTGCTTCAATTGTGATAGCACTGAGCATCTGCAAACCGAATGCCCATATGAGAAGAAGAAGAACTACAACAAGGGCAAGTTTGAGAAGAAGAAGCATGAGGCCAAGATGACACTCAAAGAAGGGCAAGAATGGTGCATTTGTGGTCACTTGGGAGAGTGACAATGATGATGAAGATGAAGATACAAGCAACAAGGCTATGAAAGCTTCCATCGCCATCAACAAAGTCTTCATTATTCTCTACATCACCATCATTCATGGCCAAGGAAACAAAGGTACAATATGATGATAGTGATGATGATAGTGAGATGGAATATGCTCACGATGTTGATAATGTTGATGATGATGATGAACGGAGCTAAGGATCAATTATATGACTTGATGCAAGAAACTAGAGATATAGCTATTGCCAAGGAAAAGGAGTGCAGAAGCTTTCAATGAAAGTAGAAATACTTGAAAGCCCTAGGTGAGCTTATGACCACTCATGAGAGTCTAGTGGTAGACCATGAGAAGCTTGGTGATGCTCGTTCTAAGCTTAAAAGAAGCTCACTCCTTCTACTTGAGCAACAAGCAAAGAAAGTGGTGATTGCATCATGTGATATAGGTCTTACTTGTGACATCATTGATGAGTCATTTTATCAACCTATCATCATGACAAATGCTAACCCTTCTTGTAGCATCATCCACCACCACCATGACTCTATCTCCGCTACTAGTGATGGCTTCACTTGTGATGCTACACTAATGGTAGAGAATGAGACCCTCAAGAAGGAGGTGGATGAGCTCACTCATGCCTTAGGCAAAGCCTATGGTGGTGAGGCCCGCTTGCTAAAGTGCTTGGGTAGCCAAAGGTTCTCTCTTAACAAGAGGGATTGGGCTATACCCCAAGAAGAGCAAGTCGGCCTTTGCAACTCCAAAGCCTAGCTTTGTGAAGAGCAATGGTCGGTTTTGCTATAGATGCAAGCAAGTTGGACACCTAGAGCAAAATTGCAACAAGAAGCAACAAAACAAGAAACTTGACAATGCTATACCTTTTGATTCTTGTTATGTGCTTACCAAGGGTGTGAAAGGTGTGCAAGCTAAGTTTGTTGGTACACCCATTGTTGGCCCAAAGAAGAAAGCTATTTGGGTACCAAAGAGCTTAGTCACTAACCTACAAGGACCCAAGCAAAAATGGGTACCTAAACTTCATTGATTTGCTTGTAGGTGAATTATAAAGCTTGGAGGAAGGCATTGGATTATTGATAGTGGGTGTTCTCAACACATGACCGGCACATCAAGAATGTTTGATTCAATTGAGAAGAATGATAGTGGCATTGAGTCAATTACTTTTGGCAATAACAAGAAAGGCAAGGTTGTTGGTTTGGGCAAGATTGCAATATCAAATGACATGAGTATCTCCAATGTGATGCTAGTTGAAAGCTTGGATTTCAATCTTCTCTCCGTGGCACAAATTTGTGATCGAGGCTACAAGTGCATTTTTGGGGCAAATGATGTTGAGGTAGTTTCTCTTGATGGCTCCAACTTGGTGTTCAAAGGCTTTAGATATGAGAATCTCTATCTTGTTGATTTCAACACTAGTGAAGCTTCTTTGACAACATGTTTGATATCAAAATCAAGTTTGGGTTGGCTTTGGCATAGAAGGCTTGGGCATGTTGGCATGAAACAATTGAAGAAGCTCACACAACACAATCTTGTTGAAGGCTTGAAAGATGTTGTATTTGAGAAGGACAAGTTGTGTAGTGCATGTCAAGCCGGGAAGCAAGTTGGTAGCTCACATCAAAGAAGAGTATAATGAGCACATGCAAGGCATTTGAATTGTTGCACATGGATCTATTTGGCCCAACTACATACACAAGCATTGGTGGCAACAAGTATGGGTTTGTCATAGTGGATGACTTCACAAGATTCTCATGGGTATTCTTTCTTAGTGACAAGAGTGAAGTGTATGACACCTTCAAAACCTTTCTCACTAGAGTTCACAATGAGTTTGACATGAGAATCAAGAAAGTGAGAAGTGACAATGGAAGTGAATTCAAGAATACAAGAATGGAAGAATTGTGTGATCACTATGGCATTGGTCATCAATTCTCGGCCAAGTACACTCCACAATCAAATGGCCTAGTTGAGAGAAAAAATAGAACATTGCTTGATATGGCTAGATCAATGCTTCATGAGTACAATGTTAGTCAATCATTTTGGGATGAAGCAATCAACACGGCATGCTACTATATCAATAGGCTCTATTGTCATACTTTGCTTGAGAAGACCCCATATGAGCTACTTCATGGAAGAAAGCCCAACATTGGCTATTTTAGAGTGTTTGGTTGCAAATGCTATATCTTGAGGAAGGGCACTAGATTGGGGAAGTTTGAAAAGAGATGTGATGAAGGGTTCCTACTCGGTTATTCAACTACAAGCAAGGCTTATAGAGTTTGGAACAACTCAAGTGGCATTAGAGAGGAAGTTCATGATGTGCAATTTGATGAAACCAATGGGTCACAAGATGAAGATGAGAATCTAGAAGATGTTGGTGGAAACCGATTGGTTGAAGCTATGAAGAACATGGACATTGGTGACATAAGAGCAAAGTAAGTGGTTGTTGTGCAAGATGATAAAGATGAAGTGCTCAATTCTCCATTGAGGCAAACAAGCAATGCTCAAGTGCAAGATCATGGTGCTAGTTCATCAAATGAAGACAAGTCAAGTGATCAACCAAGCTCAAGCAATCAAGTGCAAGTGCTACAACCACAACACGTTGCAAGAGATCACCCAATTGATAGTGTTATTGGTGATATTAGAAGTGGTGTGCAAACAAGATCAAGAGTGGCTATGATTTGTGAATATGCATCATTTGTGTCAACCAAAGAGCCAAAGAAAGTTGAGGAAGCCTTGGATGATGCCGATTGGATCATGGCAATGCAAGAAGAGCTCAATAACTTCACAAGAAATGATGTGTGGGAGTTAGTTGAGAGGCCGGAGGATCACAATGTCATTGGAACCAAATGGGTTTTCAAGAACAAGCAAGATCAAGATGGTGTTGTGATTAGAAACAAAGCAAGACTAGTTGCACAAGGCTATACTCAAGTTGAAGGTCTTGACTATGATGAAACATATGCTCCCGTGGCAAGATTGGAGGCAATAAGGATTCTATTGGCTTATGCATGTGCCCACAATATCAAGTTATATCAAATGGATGTCAAGAGTGCATTTCTCAATGGGATCATCAATGAGCTAGTATATGTTGAGCAACCTCCCGGTTTTGAAGATGAAAAGAAGCCCAACCATGTGTACAAGTTGAAGAAAGCTTTGTATGGCTTGAAGCAAGCACCTAGAGCATGGTATGAGAGATTGAAGACTTTCCTTCAATCCAAGGGGTTCATTATGGGCAAGGTTGATACTACTCTATTCACCAAGAAGATTGGTAATGATCTCTTCATTGTGCAAATCTATGTTGATGATATCATCTTTGGATCAACCAATCAAGCATATTGTGAAGAATTTGGTAAAATGATGGCAAAAGAATTTGAGATGTCCATGATTGGTGAACTTAGCTATTTCCTTGGTCTTCAAGTCAAGCAATTGAAGAATGGGACATTTGTGAGTCAAGGGAAATACATAAGGGACATGTTGAAGAAGTTTGGAATGCAAGATGCAAAGCCAATCTCAACTCCAATGGGCACCAATGGGAATCTTGATAGTGATCATGATGGCAATATGGTGAATCAAAAGGATT
This sequence comes from Themeda triandra, assembly GCA_018135685.1. Classification (NCBI taxonomy): domain Eukaryota; kingdom Viridiplantae; phylum Streptophyta; class Magnoliopsida; order Poales; family Poaceae; genus Themeda; species Themeda triandra. Next base: position 87,770 of record JAENPR010001941.1, on the reverse strand, counting down.
ATCGGTCATTAATTGGAAGCCTACTCTATGTCACCGCATCAAGGCCGGATGTCATGTTTAGTGTTTGCATGTGTGCTAGATATCAAGCCTCACCTAGAGAGAGTCATCTCACGGCCGCAAAGAGAATATTGAGGTACTTGAAGCAAACAAGAGATGTTGGATTGTGGTATCCCAAGGAGTCAAAGTTTGAATTGATTGGATATTCGGACTCCGACTATGGTGGTTGCAAGATCAATAGAAAGAGCACAAGTGGTACATGTCAACTTCTTGGAAGATCACTTGTGTCATGGTCCTCAAAGAAACAAAATAGTGTGGCAATCTCTACCGCCGAAGCCGAATATGTTAGTGCGGGGAGTTGTTGTGCACAATTGCTTTGGATGAAGTCAACTTTGAAGGATTATGGCATCAACTTCAAGAATGTGCCATTGTTTTGTGATAATGAAAGTGCAATCAAGATGACACAAAACCCGGTTCAACATGGAAGAACAAAGCACATTGACATAAGGCATCACTTCATTAGAGATCATCAACAAAAGGGGACATTTCCATTGAAAGTGTGGGCACCGATGATCAACTTGCCGACATCCTCACCAAGCCACTTGATGAAAGAAGGTTTTGCAAGCTAAGGAATGAATTGAACATTCTTGATTTCTCAAACATGTGTTGAATGCACCCCACCACTACTTGACATGCCTCTCCTTCGACAAAGCAAGGTACCATTGGTTGACATGTCATTCATTCTTAGGATTATACTTGTGGTAGCACATGTAGACATACAAGGTGCATTTGGAGCATTCATGATAAATCAAATGTGTTTGATGTATATATGTTTACCACTATTGCTTCTATGTTTTGCTTGATCTAGTGGTGACATATGACATGTTTATGGGCTTGCAATCCTAGTGTTGAATCTAGAATATTTGCTACAAGTGTTTAATTCAACATAGGCAAGATAACCCTTGTCATGAGGTGTGAAGAAGCTTGTCTTTGGTTCAAACCGAATTAAATGTCTTTGGCAAGTGGTCTAGATTGAACCAATTTTGACTAAAGTTTTGTTTACTCCATCAAAGTTCTTTTCTCTCCACAATTTGATCCCATTTTGGGCAATTGTTGACAAAGGGGGAGAGAAAAAGATGATTGAACATGATAAAGGGGTAAATAAAATTTTGATGCACACAAGAAGGGGGAGCAAGCTCATGAACAAAGTTGTTGCATTTGTTTATGCATTCTCATATGACTTGCTCATGGCACCTAGTTCTAAAGTTTTATACAAGTAGTGTCTCCTTGCTTGTGTGGTGCAATGCTAGTATAGAACTTGATTGATGAAATGATCTACTAGCATGCATAGGTTGTAACTAGACTCCCCTTGCTTTACAAGTGGTTCAAGAACTTTGCTTATAATGTTGATCTCACGGGGTTCTTGAGTTTTTGATGGATGTCTAGTTACTTCATGGTGCTAAGGATGGTGTAAATTGCAACTCCGATTGGTATCACGCTTCAAAGGTCCATTTCTTACACCTTAGCATCATTTTGGTAGAATTACTCTCCCCACAATCTTATCCATGCATATGTGCAAAGCTTCAAATCCAAACTCTATGCACATATGTAGGGGGAGCAATACTACAAAACCGAACTTGCTATAGTTGTCCAAATTTCTCTTGTGAGCTTAATGATTGGACAAGTATGACAAGTTCAAAATCTTTATTATAAAATCATCTTTGTTGAGGTTGTCATCAATTACCAAAAAGGGGGAGATTGAAAGTCCCTAGTTTGGTTTTGGCTAATTGATGAAACCTAGGACTAACCTTGTTTATCTAAGTGGTTGATTTAGAGAAAGGTTGTCCTCATGATGAGCATATTGAATATGAAGCGTGACACGTGTCATGTGATCAAAGATGAAGATCAAGACGATGCTTGGCTCCATGGACCGGTGTTGAAGGTGAAGGGCTAGTCGAGGCTTCGGAGTGAAGGACCATGCGATGGTGAAGCTCGGGCAAGACTAGGCGCCGATGGACCGATGCACGGTGAAGGGCAAGTGAAGTCAAGGTCGATGGATCGAGACGGTCACTTGATGGTGTGAAGCGTTCATATCATTTGGAGAAACAAAATGGGCTCAAGGCAAAGGTATAACCGATAGGGCCATTTTGTTTTGCACTCAAGACACCATAGAGGGTGTGAGTGGTTTAGGATCGATAGCCGCACTATTAAGAGGGGAAGTCTTATCGGCTATTCGACGCACGGGTGCCACTAGGTGAATTCATGAAGTGCATTGCATGTAGGGCCTAGTGAGCTAACCTAACCTTTGGGAAATGATTGTGAAAAGCTAACACACAAGCACATGGAGATGTACACTTGGTGGTGTTGGCACATTTACAAAGGTGGCGTTTGGGCGCGCCGTGGTTTGCGGGGTAGAGATGGGTTTGGGTCCCTCTCTTCCTCCCGCCGAGCCTTTGTGAGGGCGGGATTCGGCGCTTTCGAGAAAAATGGATGCATATTTTCTATTGCGCCGGATGCAAAATTTGGTTGAAATCATGCTATCTCGATGATCAAGTTGGTATACTTGTTGGATAGCATGTTGGAGAAGTTGGTGTCACGACACGGCGACGAAAAAGACGGAGCTGCGCCAGCGGGCGCCGGACGCTGGGCGGACGCGTCCGGCGGGCGGCGGACGCCGACCAGAAAGTTCGTTTTCGGCCGTCGGCCGAGCGTCACGCCGGACGCGGGCCGGACGCGCGCGCCGGACGCGGCGTGGTTCCTGTGCAGCGTCCGGCGCTCGGTGGAAGACGGCGCGGTGCTGGTGGCTCGGCTCAAGGCGGCGGACGCGCGGGTGCCGCGTCCGGCGCACGCCGGACTCGGAACAGAAAGTTCCAGAGCACGGCATTGCGAGCGGACGCGGGCGCCAGACGCGGGGGAACGCACGTCGGACGCCACGCCAGACGCCGACGTGGCGGCACGTGGTTGGCCGCGGCGCCAACGGTCGTCTGGGGCGCGCGCGGGGGCTGAGGCGCCGGACGCGTCCGGCGTCCTGCGGCGGACGCGTCCGGCGCAGTGAAATTGCGCCCCCGAGGGGGTAACGGCTAGTTTGAAGTGTTGGGTCTATAAATAGATGGGAGGCCGGGCTTGGCTCCTCTCTTGGCTCTCCCAACTCATTCATTCATCCTTTGAGCTGAAGAAACACTCTCCCTCTCATCTCTCTTGCTTGATTGTGAATCCAAAGTGAGATTGAGAGATCACCTAGTGCATTGCATTGCTTGAGGGCATCTAGTGGCACTTGTGGGTGGTTTAGCCGGTGGATTTCTTGTTACTCTTGGAGAGTACCGCTCCTAGCCGGCTTGGAGATTGTTGGAGGCGTTGGCAAGAGAAGGTGATTGTTCTTGGCCACCTCCGGTTGCTTGTGAGAGGTTTGAGCTCACCTCGTGGGGATCATGAAGAGCATCCTAGTGGATTGCGCGTGTCGTTGAGTACCTCGCTTGAGAGTGGTGTCTTGCGGTGCCTTGCGGGGCGAGCCTTGAGGGGCTAGTGACTTGAGGGTCACACCGAGGAACCATCTAGGTGTTGGTCGACACAACGGGTGACGTAGCTTGGCGGTGCCCAAGTGAACATCCGGGGATAAATCATTGTGTTCATCTTGTCTCCCGGTGATTGGTCATCATCCTTTGTGTGTTGCCGATTGTGATTGATTGTTCATCTTATTGGTGATTGTCAACCTCGACTCTACGCGTTGGTATAACACGCTCCTACCCTATCTTGTATTACTTTGATTACTTTCTTGCAAAGTAGAATTGCTTGCGTGGTGGCCGGGAACCACAACTTGTGTAGACTAAATCCCGTGGGTAGAATTGCTTGTGTGGTCGGTCGGGAACCACTCCTTGTGTAGATTAAATCCCGTGGGTAGAACTCTTGATCACTAGTGGTAGCTATTGTTTGTGCTAGTGATCACCTACTAGAATTGTTTGGATAGGAGGCTTGCAACATCTAGTAGGCTAAGCAAAACTTGCTTTCCGCCGTTTGTGTATCTAACGAAGTTTGCTTAGTGAGTTTGTAGAATTTTTTATAGGCTATTCACCCCCCTCTAGCCATCTAGGACCTTACAGTTTGTCGAAAGCAGAAAGTTGATCTTTCGTTCGAGACTTGACACCAGCGTTTGAAGGAACAAGTCACTCCGTGAGTTCTCAGCTCCCACTATGGATAACATTCGTACTGGACCAGCTGCGGACATCGACAGAGCTTTCGAGCTCAAGCCTGCACTAATCAACATGGTGCAAGCAAGCCAGTTCTGTGGGAAGGCCCGTGAAGATGCTAGCGCTCATCTCCAACACTTTCTGGAGATTTGTAGCACATTCACCATCAAGGATGTCCCTAGAGATTCTATACTACTTCGCCTCTTCCCATTCTCACTCTTGGGGAGAGCGAAGCAGTGGTTCTACGCCAATAAGGAGAAGAATACTACGTGGGCACTATGTTCCACCAATTTCCTGGCAAAATTCTTCCCCATGGGCAAGACAAATGCTCTTCGTGGGAAGATATCAAGCTTTCAGCAACAACATGATGAGACTGTCCCAGAAGCTTGGGAGCGATTTCAAGATTACATCCTCGAATGTCCTCATCATGGCATGGAGAATTGGCTGCTTATGCAGACATTCTACCATGGGGTCAGCAACAGCACACGTGAGACCATGGATGCTGCTGCTGGAGGTGCATTCCTATCACTCACTATTCCTCAAGCCACAGCTCTTGTGGAGAAGATGGCATCCAACCAAGGTTGGAGTGAAGAAAGGACTCGGACCCGCAAGAGAGGTGGAGGAATGCACCAGTGAAGGAGGTGGACATGCTTTGTCTCGCCAAAATGGACACTCTAATGAAGAGGCTCGATGAGAGAGCCACGGAGAAGAAAGAAGTCATGCATATATATGATGCTCGCATGATGTGTGAAGAGTGTGGAGAGACTGGGCACACAGGTGCTAACTCGCCCGAGTCAAGGAGGACGTGAACTACCTCAACAATAACAACAACAACAACTACTACCGTCCTCGCGAGAATCAAGGTTGGAATCAACAAAGAGGCCTAACTACTCGTGGCAATTACTCGTGCAACTATCAAGGTAACAGCTCCTCCTACAATAATTACAATCAGCCGCCTTTGAGAGAGTTAGTGCTGAACCAAGGGAAGTTGATGGACAACTTGTCCAAGAAGCTGGCATCAAATGACAAAGCCCTGGAGACCATCAGCAATAGAATGGATGGCTTTTCCAATGCCATCAAGAATCAAGCTCAGCTTCAACAAAATGCTAGAGTCTCAGGTGCAACAACTTGCCAACTTTGCTCCCTCCGTCGGCCAAGGTAAAATACCAGGACAACCGGAAGAGCTCAAGACTGCAAATCTTGTTGATATATTCAATGCAGAAAGCAGCTGGAGTGTAACCCATCAAAAGGGTCATGGATTGATTCAACTCTGCCAATCAAGAAGGGCGATCTGGGGAGACCAGTTATTCCGATCTCCATTGGAAGTACTAACTTCAATGAGGCAATCTGTGATTTCGGTGCAAGCATCAACATCATGCCAAGAGTGATATACGAGAAGCTATTCAGATGTCCTTTAATATGTACAACCATGTGCTTGCAACTTGCAGATCAGTCACTCCGCGTCCCCTTGGGAATACTAGAAGACATATGTGTACGAGTGGGCAACTCGTATGTTCCTGCGGACTTCGTGGTAGTGGATAAAGGCGTGACGAAAGGTCCCCATCATTCCGGGACGACCATTCTTGAACACCGCTTTGGAGCTATCTTGTACGCCAACACGCCCGCATCATCTTCAACATTAAGGGCAAGAGAGAGACCTTCTTCTTTAAGAATCGAGTGCTTTGCAGTTCTCAAAGACACCCTCATCAATGAGAACAATGAGAAGAAGAAGAAGAATCCAGCTAAGAAGAACAAGACCAAGGATAAGAAGACCAAGAAGACAGAGACAGTAAGGATGGTCACTACAGTCCACAAGGAGCATGACCACCTACTTAGGTCCCCACATCTGATCAAGAAAGACGACCCAGGTGTCCCAACCATTCAATGCTCCATCAACGAAGCTCTTTCAATAAAGGCGTCGTGACACCGGATCGGGCGTCAACATTATGGCCAAGGTAACCTATGAATATCTATATGGTGCTATGCCTTTGGAGCCCACCTATGCACAAATGCAGATGGCGATCGTACATTCCGCTTCGTCGAAGGAGAAGTGAAGGACGTCCTCATCCGATAGATGACCATTATATCCCCACAGACTTCTTAGTCATCGATATGGGAGATGATTACGACCCGCCGATCATCCTAGGGAGACCATTCCTGAACACCACCAGAGCCATCATCTATATTGGAACAGGAGAGATTCATTTCCACTTTCCCACTGAGAAGGTACGCCGCTACTTCAACAATAATTATATAATCACTGAGGATCCCAAGAAGAACAGAGCAAGGAGAAGGCAGTGTACCCATCGCCAGAACAAGAAGAACATCGCTACAAATGGATGGGCTGACTATGAGGGAGAAGTGTCTAGATATGAAGATCGGTACCCAGAAGAGAAGAACATTACAGGAGAAGAAGAAGTGCTACCAGCAGAAGAAAAACAAGTACCCCAAGAAGCTTCCTCCTCAGGGTCACCCTCTCCAACAAAGAAGGTGTGGAAGGTAAAAGCAAAATCAGAATCAATTCCTACACAAGAGGCGACATCATCAGAGGCGCCAGCCAATGCGTCCCTTGAAAAATGAGCTAACATGACAAGTCCTGTTCGGAGGACTTAAAACTACTGAACGCCGCGCCAAGAGGTAACTTGGTATTTATCAAAGATTTCCTTTTTAGCATTGCATTTTTTACTTAGCATATTTATTTTCCTACTTGCATCTTAGTTGCATCTTTGCTCTACTATCTCTCGCATTAGAAAAGAAAATAAAGATGTTGTGCATTTGCATCCGTAAAATCGTTAAGCCCCATGTGGATAATCATTCACCGTGGTGGCACAAAAAAAATAATTTTCAGCATATTTATTTTCCCCGTCTCGCATTCCTTAAATAATAAAAAGATAAAAATATTTCTTGTGATCCCGTTAGAATAAGTTTAAGTTAGGAAAGTTCTAGACAACCAATGCTCGAGGTTTTATCACCGACGCTTAATCAATTCCACAAGCTTTGTTGTCTATTTGAGCTTCACAGAACATCAAGGATCAAGAAGAGCTAACAGGCAGAAGGACATCCAGTCCCCTGTCGGAGTGCTGCCCGCAACATTCAAGTGCTATCTCCAACAGCAACTATCTACAACACTCCAGGAGGACTCGAACGTCTTCATTGCCTGTCAGCAACATCAGTAGACTATGTCAACATCCAGCTTGGGGGAGAGCATCCCCCGTGTACCAAGCTAAGTTTTTCCAACTCATTTATTTATGCCTTATGAGAGTGTGCTTTGTTAAAACAACTAAAAAGATGCAAAACCATAGAAACCCGTAAAGATTTCCTTATTTATCTTTTCTACTTTTTGGAGAGCTCTTATTAACTGTCTTTATGTAATCCCCGGAATAAACTCGCATGGAGATGATGAATAGTTGCTCCGCCATAATTCCTTTCAAGTACCTAGTTTTCAACCTTGCACTCTCCCGAGTTTTTGACACAACCGTTTAGATTTGAAATTTGCTCGAACCCGAAACTTGTGGGTAGCAAGCACTTGATCTAAGTCTAGGTGGTTGACGGGTATGATATGGGAAAGTTTTGAGTCTTCCATCTTGTTCCTAGAGATACTAGAGCTCTGGAGAATTTATTTATGAAAATATTAAATTCTTGCATAATGAGTCCCTTTACGATGAGAGTTCAAAATTCCTACCACAGCCATATATTCATACTTACTAGATTAGGAAAACCCATCCATTTATATAGATCATATTGTAGGCTTTGAGTATAGTCTTTATAGGCATTGAGTGTAGTTATGCTGTGGACCCGTAAGGAATCAGTCATGCAGTTAAAGTCAATACTATGTACTCTCCATCCATTGATCTATGCTACTTCTGTCCTCAGAAGCATGCACCCATTTTATAAATATTACATTCATTCTGTGCTACTTCTATCCCTAGAGGTACCACCCACATATAGATCTATATCCACTACATATTGTGCTACCTCTACCCTGGAGATACGCACCTATGCTGCTCCTACTCTGGGAGTACGCATCCATCCATCCATCCACATAAACATACGCCACTCATTTCATTCCATCCAGAAAAGGTTCTACTCCTATCCTGGGAGTGAACATCTAGAAATAATCATTGTCATCCCATTTGCCTACATAAAAGCTCCAGTCACCATCATTTCAAGTTATACACTCCCCGTTGCTAAAGTTTTGTTTTCAGAGGATTGGTTGCTCTAAAAAAAAGAAAAAGAAGGAGAAGAAGAAAGAAAAGAAAGAGTAGCCAAGTCCTTCCCTAAGTTTCAAAGTTTCCGAATAAAGGGAGTCATGATATCCCCGAAGGAGCAAGTGTAGAAGTAGATGTTCACCAAGTGATCACCCCTCATAATCAATTCCTTATCATCATCATCCTATCATTCATCCCATTCCCTCATGCACATATGACTTTATTATTATTTTAGTTCCTTTGGATCCATGGCTTAACTATGCAATATATAAGTGAGTTTGAGTGTCTCCTCACCTATGAGCTCCACATAAGCCTATTAGAAAGTAGGTTGAGAGAGAGAAGGCACTTTTCACTATGCCTTAGTTCCACAAATACCACATATTCTGAGAGAAGAAAGAAGGCATCACTACTCATGCCTTGGAGAGGATCCAGAAATACCACAAATGAGAGACCTGAAAGGTTCATACAAGGAACTCTGAGTTTTATTTCAAAACCTTGCAAAAACTCCGGAATAATAGTTGATCAAAGATCGAGAAACATGGCGCTTGACTTAACCGTTCTATCCTTCAACTACTCAAGACCCAAGTGACGGTTACAAGCCCCATGGTGAAAGGTAATATGAGTTAGTTTTGAGTCAGAATAGTTCACTCTAATCCGGAGGAGAATTCTTGTTTGAACGCATGTGTACTTGTGAGGAGTGAAAGCATTGTAGCAACTCCTGATCCATCACTGAGTCTATCTTTGCTCAGGGACGAGCAAAAGGTAAGCTTGGGGGGAGTTTGTTGACGGTAATTAAGTATCATTTTTATACCATCAATGCAGCAAGAGAAAGGACTAAAAGGAGTTCACCTATTAGATATAGGGGTTACACCGATTGCAATTCCACGAGTTTTGGTGATTGTCTATTTCTCGGGGGTCATCGGAAAGAACCCAAAGAAGGCCCACATGTCGGGATTACATAGAGATAAAGACCAAACGGGTAAAAAGAATACTCTAGAAGACTCGAGAAGGCAACCCCGGAAGCCGGACCCCACTGTCGGCTCTCCGGGGCGCCGACTCCCCATGGGGCGGCCGCCTCTCCCACCTCAACCAATGAGGTTGAGTCTCGCGGATTATGCCTCCACCGCCTTTGAGGATGAATAATAATCGTCCGTTTAGGTCGGTTTGATCCGAGGGCTGTGGTGCATTCTAGAGGGCTATATATTCAGAGCCCCTGGCCCCAGGAGAAACCCTAATTCATTCTCTATTCATTCATCTGAGAGAACTCAGAGAAGCCAGAGCCACCATCTCAATTAGAGCTCCATAGTTTAGTAGCATAGCTACCTAGGAATAGATCTAGAGGGAATCAAGCCTAGCTTGGAGTCCAGATCTGTCGGAGTTCTTGGTAATTCCCCTCTACATTCTTGTAATATTCATCATTGTTCGTGATACTATGAATAGTACTTTATTCTATTCTATTATATCAGAATTGACTTTGCTCTATTTGATTATGTTCTCAATTATATTGTTCTTAGTCTACTTTGATTATATGTTTAGCATAGTTGGACTAGAATTATGTTTATGCATAGGATCGTATAGCGCTTGCTCATTGGACCGATGGGTGAGTGGTAAATATTGTGTAGGCGTGGTGCCTAGACCGTATTTATCTGCGATTGCACCCTATATTCCGGATCATGAGGTAGATCGCGGGAGTGACAGATCCCCGTTGAGTCCTTTGTAGTCCTTCTCCCGAGTATAGGTCTAGCGTAAATACCCCTATTACATTGAAGTCATTGCTATGTCTCTAGTCTTCTCTCGGTAATATCACTATGCATAGATGTGACCTTTTCCCGCCATGATTGCTAGATGTTCTTGCACTAATCATTGTATGCCTTGACTTTATAGTTAGAATAACATAGGATTATACCCTAGATCGTCCTAGTCCATGCTAGTGTTATAAGCTTAGAGTCCTAAGTTGAGATGGTTACTATTATTTTATGTGGCTAAATGCTCTTATTTATCTTATGTCAATTATCATTCATTTCTATATTTTATGTGACACTTACCCTGTATGAGATGATAGATACAGACAAGGTTAAGCTCTCCATTATCGCATGTGCATTGCTCATCACTCATTATCCAGTGCATTCCCTTCCCAGTGGTAAAATTATAAATAACGATACCTGGATTACTCCTGGTTAAAATGCTACGATGATATTTTCTGTGCGCTTGTAGAACCCTCCTTATTTCAGTTGCACTTAATAAACATCAACAAGCATTTTTAGCGCCGTTGCCGGGGAAGGTTGAAAGCCAATGGATAATGAGCAGCATTGCACTAGATAATGAGATTGAGCGCTGTCACCATTCTCTACTCATACAGCCTTACCCTTGTCTTTCGTTTATTTTATATCTTATGCAGGGTAATGTATGAAAAAGACAACTCTTCCTGACAATTATATTGACAATCCAGAAGCTTTATTCAGGAAGACCAGAAACAAGTTGAAGAAGACCAATCAATCATCATCGTCAACCCAACTTGAAAGTTTGTCGGAAGCAGAAAGTTGATCTTTCGTTCGAGACTTGACACCAGCGTTTGAAGGAACAAGTCACTCCGTGAGTTCTCAGCTCCCACTATGGATAACATTCGTACTGGACCAGCTGCGGACATCGACAGAGCTTTCGAGCTCAAGCCTGCACTAATCAACATGGTGCAAGCAAGCCAGTTCTGTGGGAAGGCCCGTGAAGATGCTAGCGCTCATCTCCAACACTTTCTGGAGATTTGTAGCACACTCACCATCAAGGATGTCCCCAGAGATTCTATACTACTTCGCCTCTTCCCATTCTCACTCTTGGGGAGAGCGAAGCAGTGGTTCTACGCCAATAAGGAGAAGAATACTATGTGGGCACTATGTTCCACCAATTTTCTGGCAAAATTCTTCCCCATGGGCAAGACAAATGCTCTTCGTGGGAAGATATCAAGCTTTCAGCAACAACATGATGAGACTGTCCCAGAAGCTTGGGAGCGATTTCAAGATTACATCCTCGAATGTCCTCATCATGGCATGGAGAATTGGTTGCTTATGCGGACATTCTACCATGGGCTCGAACAAGACATGTGAGACCATGGATGCTTTGCTTCTTGGAGGTGCATTCCTATCACTCACTATTCCTCAAGCCACGGCTCTTGTGGAGAAGATGGCATCCAACCAAGGTTGGAGTGAAGAAAGGACTCGGACCCACAAGAGAGGTGGAGGAATGCACCAGAAGGAGGTGGACATCATGCCGTCGCCAAAATGGACCTGCTAATGAAGAGGCTCGATGAGAGAGCCACGGAGAAGAAAGAAGTCATGCATATATATGATGCTCGCATGATGTGTGAAGAGTGTGGAGAGACTGGGCACACAGGTGCTAACTGCCCAGAGCTGAAGGAGGACGTGAACTACCTCAACAATAACAACAACAACAATTACTACCGTCCTCAGCAGAATCAAGGTTGGAATCAACAGCAGAGGCCTAACTACTCAGGCAATTACTCAGGCAACTATCAAGGTAACAGCTCCTCCTACAATAATTACAATCAGCCGCCTTTGAGAGAGTTAGTGCTGAACCAAGGGAAGTTGATGGACAACTTGTCCAAGAAGCTGGCATCAAATGACAAAGCCCTGGAGACCATCAGCAATAGAATGGATGGCTTTTCCAATGCCATCAAGAATCAGCTCAGCTTCAACAAAATGCTAGAGTCTCAGGTGCAACAACTTGCCAACTTTGCTCCCTCCGTCGGCCAAGGTAAAATACCAGGACAACCGGAAGAGCTCAAGACTGCAAATCTTGTTGATATATTCAATGCAGAAAGCAGCTGGAGTGTAACCCATCAAAAGGGTCATGGATTGATTCAACTCTGCCAATCAAGAAGGGCGATCCGGGGAGACCAGTTATTCCGATCTCCATTGGAAGTACTAACTTCAATGAGGCAATATGTGATTTCGGTGCAAGCATCAACATCATGCCAAGAGTGATATACGAGAAGCTATTCAGATGTCCTTTAATATGTACAACCATGTGCTTGCAACTTGCAGATCAGTCACTCCGTGTCCCCTTGGGAATACTAGAAGACATATGTGTACGAGTGGGCAACTCGTATGTTCCTGCGGACCTAGTGAGGGTGAAGCTCGGGCATGACTTGGCTCCGATGGACCATGAGGCGGTGAAGAGCAAGTGAGATCAAGATCGATGGACCGTGAAGGTTGCATGATGATATGAAGTGGATCATATCAACTTGAGATCGTGTCGGTGCATGTGTTGCATTGGCACTTTGGTGGAAGATGGTGGAAGTGGAAATGTGCAAGGCAAAGGTATGCTATAGGGCATTTCATTTCACCGGTCACGAGGAGTGTAGAGAAGTTGATGACCGGATTTAGAATTGATAGACGTACTATCAAGAGGGGCAAACTTGTTTGCATCTCTGTCATCTAGTGCCACTTGAGCGATCTAACATTGCGACATGCTAGGATCGAGTGGCATTGTGAGAGCAAGTGAAAATCCTTTGAAAATGATTGTGAAAATGCTAACACACATGCACATGGTGGTGTTCACTTGGTGGTGTTGGCACGTTTACAAAGGTGGTGAAAATGATTGCGCTTTGGTGATTCGGCGCTTTCGAGAAAATTGGAGGCATATTTTCTATTGCGCCGGATACAAAATCTTGGAGAAAACATGCTAACTTGGGAGCACAAGTTGTACACGTGTTGGTTAGCATGTTGGAGCAAAGGTTGAAGAATTGGCATGACAAGACGACGAGGACGGCGCTCAGCGTGGCGCCGGATGCGGCTCTTGGCCTGCGCCGGACGCCGGGTGGAGTCCGGCGGCGTAGGGCTGGGGCGCGCGCTCGGCTGGGCCTGCGCTGGGCAGCGCCGGACGCGGCCGGGGTCCCGCGCCGGACGCCCGGGCCAGCGCCGGACGCACTCCAGCAAGCCTCGCGGAGGGGCGCCGCACCGGACGCGCGGTGTGCGGGGCGCCGGACGCCGTGGAGGTGCGTCTGGCGGCCTTGGCGTGCGCGCTGGCCGGCCCCAGACCACGGCGCCGGACGCGTCTGTGGGAGGAGCGTCGGACTCGGCGTCGAGGAGGTCCAACGGAGTGGTTCTGTGCGAGATCGGGAGCTAGCCGTAGAGGCTTCAACGGTCGACTTCGAACGGCGCGGACATGTGGCGCACCGTGGAGCGCCAGACGCGGCTTGGAGCGTCCGGCGGTGGAGGCCGGACGCGTCCGGCGCGCCTGACTTCAGCCACCTCGTGGAGCAACGGCTAGTTAGCCCATGGGGGCTATAAATAGAGACCTTGGCCGGCCTTGGCCGGTTGCTGAGCACACTAGGGCCTTAGTGGCTTGTGTTGTGGTACTTGGGAGCCATCTAACTCATCCATATTTGAGAGTGTTCATCCACTTGAGTTAGAGATCGATTCTAGTGCGTTGCATTGAGAGATTTGCATCGAGTGGCACTAGGTGATCGTGTTGCAAGCTGGTGTGCTTGTTACTCTTGGAGGTCGCCACCTCCTAGACGGCTTGGAGGCAAGAGACTTCGTTGTAGCACCCGTGGAGATTGTGCGGTGCTCCGAAGGAGGATTTGTGAGGGTTCTTGAGCCTTCCCCGGGTGTGCGCGAATTGGCTACTCTAGTTGAGCGTGGCTTGGAGGATCCCGTTCTTGTGTTGATTGGAGTCGGGGCTCCCGGAGGGGTTGTTGGTGAGCCAACTTGAGCGGCCATCTCATCACTAAGTCGGTGTATCGCCACAATCGGACGTAGCTTGGTGGCGACCAAGTGAACCGGGAAAAATCGTGTGTCGATTTGTGATTGCCGAGGCTTCGACCTCCTTGTGCTTGTGTGTGAGGCTTCGACCTCCCTTGAGCTTGTTTGCAGGTGGTTGGTCTCTACGCCCGGTGATTCGCCACCGCCGCGACTTCGTGTGTCCACTCTTCGCGGTGGTTTGCATCCCCTCTACTCAAGCTTGTTTTACTTTGCTGTATTCTTGCTTAGCTTGAGTAGTTGCTCTTGTGCTCTTTTGCTTGTGTAGCTAGTTGAGCACCTTCTTGCTTGTGTAGCTAGAAGTAGTGTAAGTGTTTTGCTTAGCTTGTGTAGTTAAGTGAATTGCGCTCTTGGGTTCGGCTTGTGTAGCCTTGTCCTTGAGCATCTAGTGAGTTTAGGTTTGGCTTTGTGCTTTTGCTCATTAGAATTGTGTAGGTGCCCCCCGGTGTGACTAATTACTAGTTGCTTAGGTTTGTGTGACCTTGCAAGCTAGAATTGTTTAGGTGAGCACTAGCTAGTTTAGCACCTTACTTCTTGTTTAGGATCTTTTACAAGGTGCTACTAGAGTTTTAGTTAGTGGGGTGTAGTCTTGGTTAGAACGATAGTTTTAATTCCGCATTTGTTTCGGTTAGCCGGTGCGTAAGAATTTTAGGAAAGACTATTCACCCCCTCTAGTCCATCTCGACCCTACACCCTCGGGTCGCCAGGTTCCATAGCGTCGGATGCGTCGCTTCGTCCCAGCCGCGCCCGACCGTTGCCGTTCAAACTCCTGCTGACGCCAGCGTCCGTCGCGCCTGCACAACGTGCGTCCGACGCGTCACGGCGGACGCTTCCGCCGGACCCCACGCCAGCAAAGCCTCTGGTCGGCGTCTGTCGCCCGCCGGACGCACGACCGCGTGTCCGTCGCCGTTGAAGTGCTGCCCAGCCGTCACCGCACCGAAGACACAGCGCCGGACGATGTACCCCCTCGCGTCCGCGTCCGTCGGCCTCTCGACAGACGCATCCGACGACAAAGACCAACGCCGCGCCGAGCCAGCGTCCCGACCGTCGGACGCCCAGGCCGAGCGTCCGTCGCCAGGCAACAGACGCTGCGAGCCCAGCGCCCGAAGGAGCACCCAGCCAGCAAGGTCTCTGGTGCGCGTCCGGCGCAGGGCCTGCGTCCGACGCTCCCCGACGGTCGCGTCCGACGCCGCTCTGAAGACGAATTCTTCGTTGATTCTTGCGCCTTCTTCGCTCCAAGTCCAATCTCTTGCCTTGGGTACCAACTCCACCAAGTGTAGACCTCGTCTCAAGCACCGGAGTTAGTAGTACAAGCACGACCAAGTCGGCAAGAGTTAGCCCTCTAGTTAGTCTCTCATGCATCATGCAAAGTCGCAACTAGAGGCACTTAGGACCATGAATGAACCGAGGAAACCCCCTTGATAGTCGGTTATCGATCCTAAATGTGATCACACTCGCTAAGTGTCTTGATCACCAAACCGGAAAGCCCTATCAAGTATACCTTTGTCTTGATCTCCACGGGCGTTTCCATCCATCACCGGAGCTTGATCACTTCACATGTCCATCATGTTCATCACCGTGATCACCATGCTCCATCATCCACCGTCACGTTGATATGTGTCTAACCACACTTAGAGCAAAGCATTAGCAATGTTTGAGTGTCATTAATTACCAAAACCAAACCGGAGCTTTCAGCCGCACCACAGGTAGCCCAGCAGGCCACCCAGCTCGACTACTCCCTCCCCGATGACCGCTGGTGGGGGAGGAGCAGCAGCCCCCGTCGTTGTGCACGAGATGCACCTCAGCCAGGGGTTGTCGCTCGCGTGGAGCAGGATGCCCTGCTGCCGGGGCCTCCCGTCCCGCGTGGAGCTACGCCGCTCGGAGCAAGCAGTGCCATGCGGAGCCGCGCGGGGTCGACGACCTCCGACGGACGGGGAGTGCGGGAACGACGGCGCCTCCGGCGAGCCCTGGTGGGCGGAGAGCTCGGGGCTCCCACGGCCGTGGCACTCAGGCCGTGCACGGAGGTCCTGCGAGGCTTGGGGGCGGGCAGTGGAGGGCCGATCGCGCGTCACCACCATGGTGGGGATCCGCCACAGCGCAAGGAAGGTGGAGGAGGCCGGCCGGCGGGCAGCGGCGCGCCGATCGGGGTGGGGGGAGAGAGAGAGCGCCGACGATTAGTTTTGGTGGGGTGGGTAGTGGTGAACGAGTGGACGAGGACACACACGAGGCGGTCGTCCCCCTCCCCCAGCTCGGTGTTGTTGGCCCGTGCCCGGGCCACCAAGGGTTGTTCGACAGGGTGGAACGAGCATTATCGTTTGCATAAGCCACGTCACTGGTCATGCCACACATGTGCCGTCTATGGTGGGCTCAAGTGTTATCCGGCCCTTGTGTATCGTGCCCCTCCTGGTCGTTCCTGCAAGTCGACCCAGAATCGAGTCAACTAGTGAACATGCAGCGGGCGCCAGAGTGGACTACTTCCATCCAATTGCGAACCGCCAACAACTCGTGCTTGTCGAGAGGAGCAAGGGCAACCAATGAATGAAGTAAAATTGGATTGTTTCCGTGAGGGCTTCCGCAAACACGCTTCCCCGGCGACACTTAAATACAGACGGAGGGAGTATCGAATAGCTAGCGCAAACCATATTTTATTCCACGTGGATGAGAGAGAGTGC
The DNA here is from genome assembly GCA_018135685.1 of Themeda triandra. Taxonomy (NCBI): domain Eukaryota; kingdom Viridiplantae; phylum Streptophyta; class Magnoliopsida; order Poales; family Poaceae; genus Themeda; species Themeda triandra. Next base: position 70,935 of record JAENPR010001941.1, on the reverse strand, counting down.
ACAAATCAGACTCGCTAGCGCTTCGGCAAGAGCTAACTCGCGCGGTAACCCAAAAAACTCACGGTCACTGACATCTGCTCTATTTTCGTCCATGGTGCATGGATAGCATGCTCTTCTATTTTTTTAACTTTCTTCGTGCACGATCGCGTTCAGGTGACATCTTTCATTGGGAAGAACCAAAATTTGGTGGATCTTCGTGAATCGTGAGGACGATGGAGAACCCAGCATGTCATCATTCGTAATTAATTCGTAAGATGCTGCTACTAGTCTACTACACAATACCTACCGAAAGTAAATTTTGGTGCATGATCTATATACAAAAATAAAGCACGACCCTTCTGAAAAAAAAAAACACTGCTGCTTTCATCAGTCCTGAGCAACCATGGAGACTATCGACCCCAACTTCCAGCGTCCTTGCAACCTACTGTGCACGCCCATATAAACTTTGGCCTCTTTGCACCAGAGACCAGAGGCTTGGTCAAAGACGACTTGTGTCAGTTCTCTCCCGTTTCCTCCGCCTCCTTCGCGTCGTGTCTTCCTCCCCCTCGCCGCTCGCGCGCTCCAGGCCATGGCGAACGACGGATCGCCGCGCGGCACCGGCAGGAGGTGCTGCGGCGCCCGCCTCACGCGCGTGGACCTCCTGATCGTCCTCCTCGCCACGGCACTCTGCTCCGCGTCCTACTGCCTGGGGATATGGCACAACAGCCGCGGCGCCGGGACAGCAGGGTCCTGCAGCTGGGGCCGAGCGCCGCCGGCGCCGGCGCCACGTACTGCGGGGACGACGGCGCCGACGGGCCCCCGCTCAACTTCGCGACGCACCACGCCGCCGAGGACGCCGGGCTTTCCGTGTCGTCTACGGCGGAGGCGGCGAAGACGACGACGGGCACGCGGCGGGCATTGCGCGGCGCCGCGGACGGCTGCAGCACGGCGCGCGGCGGCGTGGCCGGCGGCACCAGCAGCCTCCGGTTCACGACGCACGCCGTGCTATTCATCTTTCTCTAGGCCAATTAGATCCTTTCACTATGACACTCTCCACTAAGACTGGCCTTAGCTTTTTCTTTACTCTTCTACTACCCTGAATACCCTTAGAACTTTGTATTTCCGTTAGGAATGGAAATAGCAAGGTACCTCACCGTCACTGAGCGCATTCGGTACCTCGTTGAATACGCCGTCGACAATGAGGTGTTATACAACAACCGGTTCTACGTGCCACACCTTGTGCCAGCCATGTGGAACCAGCATGCCACGCTGGACGCCATGGGGCTCGGCGGCAGCGTGAAGATGTCCTCCATGCATGCCTCCTCGGTGCTCGCCGCCTCGTACAACCCACCCTTCGCCGTCGTGTTCGATGCGGTCTCCCTCTCCGTCAACATAACCCGACAGGATGGGTCCGGGTACACAAAGGGGCGCCGCTGCAGCTGCAAGGGCGGCGGATAGATCGTTGGCGGCCCTGGATCCACCGACTTGGGTGGTGGCGGTGGCCCCTCCTCGCTGGCGATAGCGGCGGTGGCGCCGTCGTTGCCCATTAGAGGCCGTAGTTTTTTCCTTATGGGTAATGATGAGGACAAAAGGATCGCGGGCGACTTCTGGTGACTGAAGGAAGTAAGGAGTGGTAAAATCGTCGTTTTCCATGATGTAACTAAAAGAAGGCATGATTTCTAAGTCTTTTTTGTTTCGAGGCCTGATTCCCAATTTTTTTTAAAAATGGTCAAATTTCTAAGCGTAAGTTTTTTAATGCCAGATTCCTAATTTTTCATATAAGAATCACCCGATTCTAATTTTGTCTTTTTCTTGAGTGTTTTCAGCCGTGAGTTGGCTACATAATTTGTTGGATTTATTATGGGCTAGGCCCATTTTAGATTTAATAAATCAAATAAACTCTATGGTGTGTAATTGAGGAGAATATTAATTGTACCGGATTGGAAAGACCAACGGTCCTTGACTTGACTTATATTGTGAGAATTATTCCACTTAATTTGAGAAGCAAGGAAAAGGACCAAGGTGTGCCACACGCGCTGCTGCTGGGGCCGCCGCCGCCGCCGCCGGCCCGGGCGTGGGCGTGGCGTGGCGGGGCGTGGCGGCAGGCAGGCAGCAGGCAGCAGGCGAGCGGGCGGGCGGGGCGGACGTGACGTGTTAACTTTTTAGCGCCGTGGGCCGTGGGCGTGGCGTGGCAGGCAGGCAGCAGGCAGCGGGCGGGCGGGCGGACGTGACGTGTTAACTTTTTAGCACTCACATACGGGAGTTTCAACTCGCTTAAACTCTTCGCCTTCCGTCTAACCCTTCAGCTCCGCAGCCTCTCCCTCTTCCTCTTCCCCGGCCGGCTACATAAGGGCGCCGCCCTCTTCCTCCAAAAGAGAGAAAAATACAACCGAACCGCAATCCTCGCGGCAACGAGAGTTCCCATCTCGTTGATCCGCGCGCACAGTGAAGCGAGAGGGCAGGTGCCTCCGGAGCCTCTGCCGATTGAGACCTTGCACGGGGGGTCGGCAATTAGGTTTTTGGGGAGCGTCTTCGCGACTGCCCAACCTCCATTGTTGCTGTTCTTCGTGTTCGTCTTCTTCCTCTACATCCCGGAGAGATCGGCTACAGCAAGTCTTCATCATGGCGTTAGAAGATGGACAGACTTCAGGAGCGAAGGGGTATGGACTGTTCATCTCCTCTTTAGTTTTCGCGTTTCGATCATGCCTGTTTCAATAGCCGTCATGCGATGTTTCGCATGTGTTATCGATATGTGTCACTAGATTCGAACATCGTTTCAGCTTTTATATTGTCTCTGTTTGCCGTCGCTATATGTTTTATCTATCTCGTTTCGAAGTTATGTTAAATTGTTTCGTCGCTTGTTCTCTCGCATGTTCCAAAGAGGCTCGTTGAGATGTTTCTTATGCACTGCTTTTCAGCCATGATATACATGTTTAATCTTGATGCTATGCAATATATGTCATGTTTATATGTCTTTGATTATGATATGTTTTGCATGATTATCAATCACATGGTTCATGTTCTTTTGAACATGATTGATGCTATGATCTTTATTTACAATTATATAAATGTCATCATCATTTTGTTAATTTATGGAATTAAATTGACATGGAAATTGTCTTATATTCTAACAATCCAAAAACCTAATAATAGGCATTTTTCTCGTCGAGGTTTTGCCGCCGCATTAAAACCCGATTCATTTGATGGAAAGAATTTCTTGCTTTGGAAAGCTAAGATGGAACCGTGGTTGACTCGCTATGCCTTGTTATCACGCCGTCGAGGGCGAGCTCGAAAACTTGTCTCTCGGAGCAGAGGACTAAGTTTAAGGCCGATGACAACCTCTTTAGAGGAGCAGTGATCGCGTGCATTGGATGCAAAGTTTCGTAAGAGCTATATCATTCTTCCCACCGGGAAAGCATTGTGGGATGCACTTGTTGGAAAGTTTGGAGTAACCGATGCTTTGGTAGTGAGCCGTACCTCATGGAGCAGCCGCATGACTACAAGATGGTTGAGAACCGATCCGTAGTGGAACAGCTCATGAGATTCGCACCGGCTAAGGAACTCAAACTATTCCCTTGTCTTCTTCCCCGACAAGTTTGTGGCCGGCGGTATAATCGCCAAGTTACCACCTTCTTGGAAGGATTTTGCCACCTCCCTTAAACATAAGAGGCGGGAGTTCAATGTTGAGGAGCTCATTGGCACTCTTGATGTTGAGGAGAGGGCAAGGGCAAAGGACAAAGGGAAAGGTGATGAGACCGCTTCGCAAATATGGTGCGTAAGAAATTCAACAAGTTCAAGAAGAAGAAACAAAACAAGCAAGAGAATTCTCCAAAGCCTGTTCGACGGCACAGCTTTAAAAAGAAGAACAACACCAACAAAAGCAAGGTGGGTTGCTTTGTTTGTGGGAGTGAACAGCATTGGGCTAGAGATTGCCCAGATCGCAAGTTCAATCCAGAGAAGAAATCAAGCAAATGTTGTCACTACGTAGGCCGCAGATGGAATAAATGGGGTATGGTAATTCTTTACCATTTGTTCTTTCAGTCAGTAATTCACCGTGAGTGGTGGATGGATAGTGGTGCAAATATACATGTGTGTGCTGATATTTCTTTGTTCTCTTTTTACCAGTCGGGAGGTCTCGGCGCCTTGTTGATGGGAAATGGGTCGCGTGCTCATGTTCTTGGTGTTGGTACGGTCGTCAAGTTTACTTCGGGAAAGACGGTGCCATTGAAGAGCGTGCAAAGATGTGCCCTCAATAAAGAAGAACCTTGTTAGCGCGTCTATGCTTTGTAAAGATGGCTACAAAGTTGTTCTTGAGGCGAATAAATGTGTTGTTTCTAAACATGGTACTTTTGTTGGAAAAGGTTATGATTGCGAGGTCCTGCTCCGCCTATCCTTGCATGATGTTTGTAATAAGTTGGTAAACTCGCTTGATTTTTCCGATGAATCCGATTTGTGGCATTCACGCTTTTGTCATGCAAGTTATAGTTGTCTTATGCGGCTAGCAAACCTCAATTTAATTCCTAAATTTAACCTAGTCAAAAAGTCTAAGTACCATGTTTGTGTTGAATCAAAACAACCCCGCAAGCCCCACAAGGCCGTTGAGGCGAGGAATCGGCACCTCTAGAACTTGTTCATTCCGATCTTTGTGAGATGAATGGAATTTTGACTAAAGGCGGCAAAAGATATTTCCTCACCTTTATAGATGATTCCACCAGATTTTGCTATGTGTACCTCTTAAAAACAAAAGATGAAGCGCTAAATTATTTTAAGTCCTATAAAGCCGAAGTTGAAAACCAACTTGAGAGGAAAATAAAATGTTTAAGGTCTGATAGAGGAGGTGAATATTTCTCTAATGTTTTCGATGAGTTCTGCGTGGAACATGGAATTGTTCATGAGAGGACACCTCCATTCTCACCACAATCCAATGGGATTGCCGAATGGAAAAACCGCACTCTAACTGATTTGGTTAATGCAATGTTGAGTACAAATGGGATTATCCAAGGAATGGTGGGGTGAGGCAATTTTGACCGCGTGTCATGTCCCGAACAGAGTTCCTACAAAGAACAAAGAGATTACACCATTCGAGGAATGGGAGAAGAAAAGATTAAACCTCTCTTACTTGCGCACTTGGGGGTGTTTGGCTAAAGTGAATGTGCCAATAAACAAGAAGCGTAAGCTAGGGCCTAAAACTCGTTGATTGTATATTCCTGGGCTATGCCTTCCATAGTGTTGGTTATAGGTTCTTAATTATAAAATCTGATGTGCCTGATATGTATGTTGATACTATCATGGAGTCAAGAGACGCTACATTTTTTGAGAATGAGTTTCCAAAGAGGTCTACACCTAGTGAAACAAATCATGAGAATATAGTTTCAAATGAGCAAGAACTATCTATTCCCATAGATCATGCTGAGGAATCTCCTTTGCACATCCCTGAGGAGGATGAAACTATAGTCACACGCAAGAGTAAGAGGCAAAGAGTTGCTAAAACTTTTGGTGATGATTTTATAGTATACCTTGTGGAAGACACGCCATCCACCATACAAGAGGCCTATTCTTCTCCTGATGCCGACTTATGGAAGGAAGCAAGAAGGGAGTGAGATGGAATCTATTATGGGTAATGGAACATGGGAGGTCGTGGACCGTCCTTATGGCATGCAACCTATAGGGTGCAAGTGAATTTTCAAGAAAAAGCTTAGGCCCGATGGTACCATTGAGAGGTACAAGGCAAGGCTTGTGGCCAAAGGATATACCCGTAAAGAAGGGGAAGATTTCTTTGACACTTATTCACCCGTGGCTCGATTGACTACAATTCGTACTTTGATAGCCGTGGCGCCTCACATGGTCTTATCATTCATCGATGGATGTAAAGACAGCTTTCCTAAACGGAGAGTTGGATGAGGAGATCTATATGGATCACCGATGGTTTCATTGCGGATGGTCAAGAGAACAAGGTGTGTAGGTTTGTTAAAATCTTTGTATGGCCTGAAACAAGCTCCTAAGCAGTGGCATGAAAAGTTTGATAATACTCTCACTACCGCTGGATTTGCTGTGAATGAGGCGGATTCGTGTGTGTATTATAAACATGGTGGGGGTGAGGCTGTCATGCTATGCCTTTATGTTGATGACATATTGATCTTTGGATCAAACCTCAAGGTCATTGAGGATGTGAAGAATCTTCTATCAAGCAATTTTGATATGAAGGATTTGGGAGAAGCTGATGTCATTCTAAACATCAAGCTTATCAGAGAAGGTGATGGTGGGGTAACTTTGTTACAATCTCACTATGTGGAAAAGGTGTTGAGTCGCTTTGGTTTCGGATCGTGATCCCGCTCCCACACCTTATGACCCTAGCATGATTCTCGAGAAAGAATAGAAGAATTGCAAGGGATCAATTAACATACTCCCGCATCATTGGCTCTTTGATGTACTTGGCAAGTGCAACTAGGCCCGACATCTCTTATGCCGTGTGCAAGCCGAGTCGGTTTGTTTCAAAACCAGGAGATGATCATTGGCGTGCTCTAGAGAGAGTGTTGCGCTACCCGAAGGGTACTATGACTTATGGTATTCATTATACTGGTTCCCCGAGTGCTAGAAGGCTATTGTGATGCCAACTGGATCTCGATGCCGATGAGCTTCATGCCACAAGCGGATATGTGTTCTTGCTTGGAGGTGGCGCCGTTTCCTGGAAGTCTTGCAAGCGACTATCTTAACGAAGTCTACAATGGAAGCGAACTCGCAAAGATTAGACACCGCCGGGCCGAGGCCGAGTGGTTACGTGATCTCCTAATGGATTTACCGGTAGTTGAGAAACCAATACCGGCTATTTCCATGAACCGTGATAACCAGACCAAGTATTACAAAGGTAAACAGCTTCAAGGAGTAACATGAAGTCCCCAAGGCATGTAAAGAGGAGATTAAAATCTGTCGGAAAGATGAAAAACTCCGGAGTTATAACGTTGGATTATGTCCATACGTCGAATAATCTGCGCGATCGGTTTACTAAGGGTCCGTCACGCAATGTGATAGAAAATGCATCGAGAGAAATGGGTATGAGACCCACATGAGGTCTACTTTAGTGGTAACTCGCTCCTTGTGATCGGAGATCCCGTGAATTGGAGTGGTGAAACAAGCTAGTAGTAGATCGAGAGGAAAGATCCCTTCTTGACTCATTTCGATGCACATCTTTCCTATCTGTAAGGCATGGTATATTTACCTTAATGTATTCCAAGAGTCTATTGAGGTGAGATGTTGTCCTACGTAACATCTTTTGAGGAGTACACCTATATGAGTCGACTCGCTGGTCACGCCTATGGGACTTGGGTAATCCCTAAATACTCATGAAAGGCACGAAGTGTGACTTATATGCTTCAAACAAATGGGAATGTCTTTAGCTGCCCAAGATCGTAAAGGACTTGAGTGAATCTCATCTCTCACAAAACCGTCAATTCAAGGCATAGTCCATTGTTCGGTTGTGAATAGGTGAAACTCTTGCTCTAGGTGGATGTTCAACTTAACAGTCTCCACCGAAACACCGGTATATCAAAGAGCCGTGGTTCGATGCTTTACTTTTACAAACCCTAGAGTTTGGTGGGGATTGTTGGATTTATTATGGGCTAGGCCCATTTTAGATTTAATAAATCAAATAAACTCTATGGTGTGTAATTGAGGAGAATATTAATTGTACCGGATTGGAAGACCAACGGTCCTTGACTTGACTTATATTGTGAGAATTATTCCACTTAATTTGAGAAGCAAGGAAAAGGACCAAGGTGTGCCACACGCGCGCGCGCGCGCCGCCGCCGCTGCCGCCGGCCGGCCAGGCCGGGCCGGGCCGTGGGCGTGGGCGTGGCGTGGCGTGGCGAGGCGAGGCGAGGCAGGCAGGCAGGCAGGCAGGCAGGCAGGCAGGCGGCGAGCGAGCGAGCGAGCGAGCGGGCGGACGGACGTGACGTGTTAACTTTTTAGCACTCACATACGGGAGTTTCAACTCAGTTAAACTCTTCGCCTTCCGTCTAACCCTTCAGCTCCTGCGCAGCCTCTCCCTCTTCCTCTTCCTGGCCGGCTACATAAGGGCGCCGCCCTCTTCCTCCAAAAGAGAGAAAAATACAACCGTAACCGCAATCCTCGCGGCAACGAGAGTTCCCATCTCGTTGATCCGCGCGCACGGTGAAGCGAGAGGGCAGTGTGCCTCCGAGCCTCGCCGATTGAGACCTTGCACGGGGGTCGGCAATTAGGTTTTTTGGGGAGCGTCTTCGCGACGCCCAACCTCCATTGTTGCTGTTCTTCGTGTTCGTCTTCTTCCTCTACATCCCGGAGAGATCGGCTACTGCAAGTCTTCATCATGGCGTTAGAAGATGGACAGACTTCAGAGCGGCGGGTATGGACTGTTCATCTCCTCTTTAGTTTTCGCGTTTCGATCATGCCCGTTTCAATAGCCGTCATGCGATGTTTCGCATGTGTTATCGATATGTGTCACTAGATTCGAACATCGTTTCAGCTTTTATATTGTCTCTCGTTTTGCCGTCGCTTATATGTTTTATCTATCTCGTTTCAGTAGTTATGTTAAATTGTTTCGTCGCTTGTTCTCTCGCATGTTCCAAAGCTCTGTTGAGATGTTTCTTATGCAATCTGTTTTCAGCCATGATATACATGTTTAATCTTGATGCTATGCAATATATGTCATGTTTATATGTCTTTGATTATGATATGTTTTGCATGATTATCAATCACATGGTTCATGTTCTTTTGAACATGATTGATGCTATGATCTTTATTTACAATTATATAAATGTCATCATCATTTTGTTAATTTATGGAATTAAATTGACATGAAAATTGCCTTATATTCTAACATAATTCACATGGGCCATTCCATAAGCCACATCATAGGCCGAGCCACATGCCGTCTATGGGCTCAACTGTAATCAGGACGTGGCCGGGCCGTGCTGGTCCGGCCTGCACGCTCTGATTGCATCTCAACCCAAAGTCGAGTCAACTAGTCAACGCATTGGGTGCCAAAGTGGACCAGTTCCGCCTCCGCTCATCCAATTGCGAACCGCCAACCAAGTCGTGCTCGTCGGGTGGATCATGAGCAACCAATGAATCCACTGCCGGCGGTGACGCGGAGCGGGGTTCCGCCTCGATTTCCAGTTTTTTCCTGTTTTTCATAGGATCTTAATCGAGCTCTAGGTCTAGGGTTTGCTCGCCGTCGATGTTCGGCGGCGGAGTTAGGTTTGGTCGGAGGAGCGTGGCTCCTTTGCGACTTGGTCTTCCTGGCGACGTCGGCGATGCGGAAGCGGCGGCAGCGCAGCGGAATAATTTCTCCCAGTCTCTTCCGTTCTCCGATGGCGATCTACTCCGACGTCAACGGAGAGGCTGGGGAGAACTCTCTTGGAGTTGAGGGTCGGCGCATCGTTGTCTTCGTCGGTGATGATGTTGTCGACCCCGTTAATCTCGAGGAACATGTTTGGTGAAAACCCGAGCACCGCCGGGTTGCCGGCGATGGAATCGAAGGATGCGTCGTGGTACGGAGTTAGCCGATGCGCCAGGAGGCAACGTCGGCTGATTTGCTCGAAGTAAGTCCTCCTTCGCGGCCTCCACCCCGCAGTTTGGCTCTGTGCTCGATGACAATTGGTACGCGACTTCGATGGCGGTGACGGATGGATCTCTGAAGGTTTCGAGGAAGATGAACAGGAGTTGTAAACTTCTATGTAATTTTTCTTTTTTTTGTGTCCAGTCTGTAAAAGGGCCGGTGTAAGGTAAGATGAATACATGTTAAAAAAAATCCAGGAAAACTGGCTTGTTTGTGTGTGCCGTGAGGGCGCCATCTCGTTCGGGTCACTATCTTCCATTCGGAAGAACCAAAAACTACTTTAGTTTGGCGGATCTTCTTGAGGAAAATAGAGAACCCAGCATCTCTACTCCATACCGTAAGTAAAATTTGGAGCATGGTCTATATAATATTTGTACAAAATAAAGCATGTCTTCTTATTAAAAAATTAAAAAGCTGCTGTTTTCATTTCATGAGTCCTGAGCAACCATGGAGAATTGGAGACTATCGACCCCCGCTTCCAGCTTCGCTGCAACCTACACATATATTCTATAAAACTTTGGCCTCGACCAGAGACCAGAGGCTTCGTCAAAGACGACGACTCGGGTCAGTTCTCCCCCGTTTCCTCAGCCTCGTGTCCTCCACCCCCCTCACCGCCGCTCCAGTTCCAGGCCATGGCGAACGACGGATCGCCGCGCGGCACTGGCAGGAGGTGCTGCGGCGCCCACCTTACGCGCGTGGACCTCCTGATCGTCCTCCTCGCCGCGGCGCTCTGCTCCGCGTCTTACTGCCTGGGGATATGGCACAACAGCCGCGGCGCCGCGGACAGCCGGGTCCTGCAGCTGGGGCCGAGCGCCGCCGGAGCCGGCGCCACGTCTTGCGGCGACGGCGGCGCCGACGGCCCCCCGCTCGACTTCGAGGCGCACCACGCCGCCGACGACGCCGGGCTCTCCGTGTCGTCCACGGCGGTAGAGAAGACTACCACGGGCACGCGGCGGGCATTGCGCGGCGCCGCGGACGGCAGCAGCACGGCGCGCGGCGGCGTGGCCGGCGGCACCAGCCTCCGGTTCACGACGGACGCCGTCGCCGTCCAAGCGTAGGTCTGCGCTGTGTGTCCAGCCAGGGCCTCGGCGCGCGCCGGCCGCTCCGGCCGGCCGTCGGAGCCACCGCGGCGAATTTACCGTCCAGTCCTTCGCAGTCTGCTTTTGAGAGTTTCAATCATTTTCAGGGATTTGTTTGAACATTTTCTTGCTGATAGTGATAGCCTGATAGGGGACTCCGTTGGGAGTATCTAAACCGAGGAGAGTTTCGGGATTTTCTTTTTGGCGTGATGTGTGCGTGGCGCAGCCGGCAGCTTCGCACTTTAGTGGGCGACCAAATCAACAAGAACGGGCTCTGCAGGCCGCCACGAAGAAGCGGGCGATGTCGTCAGCCAGGAAGACTTTTGAGAGCCGAGTTGACATTTCTGTTGTAACATACTGTATGGGCAAAAGGATTGGTAGCACCCAAACCACCACAACTTGCAGGAATGGTAAGCAAGCATCATTACGGATTTAAATAGTCGAATCTAGTAGATATAATATATAGACAAATAACTTACTTCAAGAAAACTAGCCAACTGAGCTACTAATCCCAGCGAATTTATCACGAGAGATAGCTGTTGAGCACTTGATCTTGTCTGCATATCTGTTCGCTAACGTGTCAGTGATGAATCGATCACCCTCGGCGCCTAACGGACAACGATCCGTTCTCTTCGCGACTACGAACTGCGCCTAACACTGACAGGGTCGTTGTGTCGATGCCGATGGCGAAGCAGTAGCGACTGCATTCCAGATTTTCCTGTCGCTGCTATACATCGGCCACTGCAGCTGACCCAGGCCGTTTCTGACCAGACGAGCCCAATATGATGTTTCGCTAACACGCTGCATGGCTTGACCTTTCTCTCGGCCCAATAGCCCACGTAACGAACGCTCTTCGCAATCCACTTGGGCGACCCCGCTTTCCTCTCTGTCGAGATGGATGACCATCGGCCCATCGCAACGCAGTCCATGAACGACGTACTCCAGGACCTCTTCTTCTAGCGGCATTCCCTGTGTAGCCAGAAGCCCTGAATTGAGCTAGACTCCGCCTCTGCTGAATCATGGCAAAAACACAAGCAGTTGCAACTATGTCGCCTCCTCCGTCTAATTCTGGCCTGTTCTCTCTCGAATAAAAAAACTAATTCTACCTGTTCCATCCCATGAGCTAGCCACCTCAAATCAGCACATCTTAATTCTGAAACCCCCGTTTTGTTGAAACCACATTTTTCTGAGGGAATTGTTGAAAACGTTAATTTGTGGGTATTTAATTTATATGGCATCAGGAGATCAGTATTTGACGGCTAACATCTGATTACTTCTTATTAATTGGACTGGCGCTTTGTTTTCAAAGTTTTTCTGAGGGGCTTCAGTTTTGGCTTCTCTAGCTTCTCTTAAGAAACGACTTTGTGTACGGAAGAAGCTCCAGAGAGGAAAAGCTATCTTTTATACTACAAGGATGAATTCACATAAACATATCTCATCGACTTCTCAGATTTCTTGGGTGAGCTTTCAAAAAAACATCAGCCGGCCGTTTGCTTCTGCTAAAAGTGTGGCTGCTGCTCGGACGGTAAATGGGTATTGCAGCCAAAACTGCAGCAACTTTGCAAATAGGAATAGGAGTACAGCTGACAAGTGTAAGTTTGAAAGCATTCCAATTTAAAACCAGACGAATAAATACAATGAATAGAATGAATCATCGATCAATCAGAGAATAAACATAATAATGTCAAATATAAACCCCGGAAGTCATGTTCTGATGACAATGACACTATGTACAGTAAGACTGCGAGCTGTATATCTATCTATCTATTCATGGAAAATGCTTGCCCGAGAAAAGGCTCTTCCCTCCCCTCGCTTCAGTCCATTCTGTCTGCACGCCAATCTTCACTTCCCACAACTCCATCTGGAGGTTGGAACGCAGCTGAGGTAGTGGCACCACCCGCAGTGATCATTCGCGTTCACTCCCTTGAAAAGCATCCCCAGCCCAACGGCAAACCTGCGCAGCACAAGAGTTCAAAAATTCAGTCAAACAAACCTTTCTTCAAAAAAATTTCAGTCAAACCGACCTAACTGACAGAACAACTTTTTTTCTTTTTCTTTTGTTGGGGGGTGGTGCTCAAACGAAAGCTGACAGAATGCATTGGATTAGCATCTCCATGATGGCATCAGGCGCATTAAGATATGAGCGAGTACAGTAAACTAGTAGTACTAGCGTGTTAGGTTTCAGAAAGAGGAGGCACCAGCATGTGCTGCGATGATGGGCTGATGCTTACCCGACGACAGCGAGGAGCGAAGCCACGGCCAGCAGAGCCCACTGATAGGCCAGGTACTTCTTGCTGGTGTACTTGACCTCGGAGGGCAGCACGTAGCGCTGCATCCAGCCGTAGTGCGGGCGCATCAGGAAGACGAACCCCAGGAGGAAGCCGGTGAGGAACCCTCCGATGTGCGCGAAGTTGTCCACGTGCGGGAGGATGCCGATGGCGAGGTTGATGGCGATCACGACCAGGAGGGTTACCAGGGCTGCAGCCTGCAGATTGGGCATTGCTTAAGTGAGCTACCGTATAATTTAATTTGGAAACTACATTTGAAGCCGAAAGATTCACATTGCAATGTGAGGACTGAGGAGGGGAAGATTTGCACACCTTGTTTGAGTAAATGGTCCAGTTGGTGAAGAGCTCCGACAGCATGGCGCCAAGGAGTCCGAACAGAGCTCCAGAAGCGCCGACGGAGATGGTGTTCCTGATGAACAGAGATGAGAGCACGCTGCCTCCAACGCCAGAAACAAGGTAGATGATGCCAATTCTCACTGCAATGAATCGGGAATGCAGCAGATACAGATCAGAATCCGAATATGGCGCTACTCAAGCCGGGCGGTATTAAGTTCCTGCATTAGTCCACATACCGTATCCAAACTGTTGCTCAAGCCTGAGTCCGATGAGCACGAGGCTGACCATGTTGGCTAGAAGGTGGGCGACACCCGCGTGCAGCCAGATGCAAGTGACCAGCCTCCATCCCTGGTGCTCCTGCACAACTTTGTCCCAGACAAGTGCCCCCAGCTTCTGCAGCCTGCGGGATAAAAAGGTGTTCTGATGTGAGTAACCGTTCACACTTCACCGTCCATCCATCCATCAATCCAAACAATTTCGAATTGCGTTTATTTTGGGCAAGAAAAAGTTGTACTTGAATGGCAAAACAATCAGAGATAGTAAGGCAGAGTCGGTTATGGAATCTTTTCCAAAATTGCTTCATCTTATATCTCGAATGGAGATTGGACAAGATATGGAACAGTAACTGACGAAATGCAGGAAACTGGAAACGGATCGATCGGAGGGGGCTGGAGGACTTACGTGGCCGAGGAGGGCCCGAGGAGCGGGTTCTCGCTGAGCGGCTGGAAGGAGAAGCGGTGGAGGAACCCGCGGGCGACGCAGGCGCCGCGGCGAGACGAGGCGTGGGCGGGCAGTTGTTGACGTACATCGCCACGGCGAACACCACGATGTTGACGGCGGCCACGAGCGGCACGAACCACGGCACCCACTCCCTCTCCCCGTCCCGCTGCGGGTACAGGTGCTCCGCCGGCGGCTGCGGCGGCGGGTAGCCCTGCTTCCCCTCCCCGCCCTTCTCCACGTCGTAGCGCGCGGCGGCCATGGCGGTTGGTGGACTGGTGGTCGTAGCGCGTACGAGGCGGCGGCCGGTGCGGCGGGGTGATGTGTTGACGCGGTTGTGACGAGGTGATGGTGGTGGTGGTGGGATGTAGTGGAGACGTGGAAAGGGAGGCGTGAGAGTATATAAACGGCCGCACACAGGCTGATGGATGCCGGTGGTGGGCGGCGTTCGGCGGTTACGTGCGTCGTTTCCGGCGCGTGTCTGAGGTGGATTTGCGGGTTGGCAGGCCGGCGGAAGGTGAGGAGAGGGGACGATCGAGCTGGCCGTGACCGCGACCCAACTAGTCGGCGCGACGCGGCTGCACGGTTCGCTCCGTTCGGGGTACGCGGCACCGGAACGCGCTTGCGAGCTGTACAGTCCCATGTGAAAGTGTGACCGACACAGTTGTCACGGCCGCACGTCCAGTCCATTTTGTGTGTTGGATACACATACACTCGGACTCGGGGCGTGATTATTGGTACCATGGCTCTACCTCGTTATGGCTTGTGCTATTTGGAATTCTCTAACGTGGTCTTGGCCTTCTTGAGCGGGCTGTCGCGGGCCTTAGGCATCCCCGCCCCCTGCACTGACCTCTAAAATCCAACCTCAAAAGGAATATTCTGTCCTAGTCATCAAGATTCTCTCCTCTATAACACTTTCTTCCGCACTCATTCATCCTTTACAGTTTACTCAATACAACAAGTGGGACCCACGTATTATTTTTTTCTTTTTTTTTCTCCTCCACCGTCGCCCACCTCGGCCTCTCCGTCCCCCATTCTCTCTATCGCAACTAGCCAACTACTACTACTCCGAACGCGCGGCCCCGGCAATGGAGGATGGAGGCGGAGGAGCGGGTCCGGGCGGCGGCCCCCAGCGCGTCTCCCCGGCGGCCTCCTCCCCGGCGAGCTCCGAGCCGGCGAGCGCGCGGGGGCGGCGCTGCTCCTCCTCCCCGCGCGGCCATGGAGGGCGGAGGCCCTCGGCGAGGCGGCGCTGCTCCTCCCCCCGCGCCATGGAGCCGCGGGAGGGGCGGGCTCGCCGGCGGGCCGGCGCCTCTCCTCCCAGCGCGGCCCGCCTCGTGGTGGCCTCGGCGAACGGCGGCGGCCTCGGCGAGCTCCCCTTCTCCCTCCGCCGGTCCCCTGATCCGTCGCGGGCGAGCTCGATCCATGGCGTGCGGCCGCAGCAGCCTTCCTACCCGGTGGGCGCCCGCTAATGGCGGTGTCCACGGCCATCTCGACGAGTGGGAGAGAAAGCCAAGGGCGCGGCAGCTGACCCCGGCTGCGCCGTGGTTGCGTCCCCATGGACGTTTGCGGTTTGCCTTAGGCATCCTCGCAGCCCGCCTACTTAATGGCGGTGTCCAGGTCTAGAAAGCCAAGGGCGGGCATCTGCAGCTGCGCCGTCCCCATGGACGACGCCAACAACGATTTGGGCGGCGGCATAGAGGTGTTCGGGTCCCGCGCTTGGGTGGGCACCCGCACCCACGCTTTGGCGGTGCATCAGGGGCGTCAGTGAGGAAGTAGTTGTTCTTGATGAAGATGAGCTCGTAGGACTCGTTCATGTGTGCCAGCTGTGCTGTCAGGAGCGACATGTGGGCCTCGAGAGCTCACGCGTACTTGCCCTCGATGTACACGGAGATGGCCAACTTGTTCAACTTGTTCTTATCGCCTCACCCTCCTCACGCCCGCGCTTCGATAACTCTTCGGGGGCGTTGGCGCAGAAGTAATTGTCCTTGAGGAAGATGAGCTTGCTAAACTACATCATGTGCGCCAGGTGCACGGTTAGCAGCGACGCGTGGCCACAGGGAGCTCGCACGTACTTGCCCTCGATGTACTTGGAGATGACCGACTTGTTCGACCTGTTCTTGTCACCTCACCCTCCTCACGGCGAAGGTGGCTTTCCCTGAGTCTGTGGTCGGCGAAAAGGACCACAGCGGAGGGTACATGCACAAGAGGACTGCGGTGGAGGTAGCCTTCCCTCCCCGCGCCCATGACTGCGAAGGCCTAAACCAACTCTCTTAGTGGGTGTTTCGTGCACTTTCCAACGTTCTGGAAAGAGTGCTCACTCGTTTCATCCCCATGAAACATTTCCTTTCTCTCTTCTCATGGATACATACAAAAGTCTCTTATTGTTGTTGTGGCACCATATTTAATGTGCATGGAACGCCATGAAAACCTGCATTAAGAGTGGCCTAATCCACATCCCTTAGTATCAATTTGGTATGCATTAAATGTTCTATACACAATGGCATCTTGTGCCTCTACCACTTATGTTATTCCAACCTTTGGCCCCCACAAATCACCACTGATCTAGTAAGTTTGTGCAAAAATTAACATATTATCTTGATAGAACGCAAAAAACATTATTAATATGTTGATCTATAATACATGTTTTCATCTAAATACATATTTTGATAGAACACATAACCTTTTCCCCCACAAACTCTATCATGTTGTTGGTCGTGCGTTCTTGCACTCACTTGACCCATCCTCGCGCTACTAACTAGGAGTAAGAAAATTGGGTTAGGGGTTAGACGGTTAAGGAATCCACTCATTGGTGGTTGTAGATCGAATAGGGTTTAGGGGCGACGAACGTGATGGTGGTGGCAATTGGCGAGATGACTGTTGCACCTTCTTCACTTTCGCACTAAGTTGAGCTCATGGGCCTCATCCACACCTACCAGATGCCATCCATGGTGAACATGCTCCATCAATCACAGGCACTCCAACCGGAGGTAGCAGAGGCGTTGAACTAGTCCCCGATGCTCGACTTCCTACCATTTGGGGCAAGCTCCTCCTCCTCCTCCTCCTACTACTACTACTACTTGCAATCACATAGATCATGACTAAAGAAGAAGAACACATACAACAAACGTTAACAATCATGGATCGATCTATACATCAAAGGGAAGTAGCCAATAGAAATTGACGGATCCAAGCAAGGAGCTGGATCATCGAAAGTTATTACATGTTGGAGGTTGTGGGGAGCCGATGCACTTGCAATGTTGTTGCTAGTGTTGTAGGTCTTGTCTATGGTTCCTTCCATTCGGTAAGTTGTAGAAAATACATGAGCATGTGCCTATGCGCAAACACCTACAAAATTAACCTAAGCAAATCAATCAAGAAAAGACCCATCACAATCTAATAGATCATGGTGATTGATGAGTCAAACCTGTTGTAGAACGCAGAACACTAGGAAGGCAAAGGATCATGTTTATGTATACAGGATGAACAAGCTGTTGCGTTGACTTAGAGATGGAGGAAGAGAAAGAGAGATGTTGTGAGGAGGTAACGAGGGCCTGGTGGATTGCGTGAGGATCTGACATACATACGGTGGGCTGGATGGGCGGAGAGCCCACTAGCAAACTGTGAGGTAGAAACGAAACCGATTTCCCATGCAAGAAAGCACGCGGCGCGGTAACTAAGTAATGATGCATGTAGACATGCATGAGAGCCATCGCCTCAAGGACTGACGCTGCATGCCTGCAAAATATTAAATTCTTACACGGGAAAGTCTCTTATTACTATTGTAGCACCCTATTTAATTTACATGAAACCTGCATTGAGAGTGACCTAATCTAAATCCCTTAGAGCGTCCATAGTGGGGGTGCCGATGTCGGTTCGATACAATTAATGCGAAGATAGCACCGACATCGATACACTATGAGCCTGTGTCGATGGAGACCCCGGTTCGTTCTATCGAACCCGGTTCCAACCAAAAAAGAAATCATGTTCTCTCCTACCTTCTCTTTCCAACCGTTGATGCTCCTGGCTCCCGCCACCGGCAGCTGGTCCGCGGCGTTCAAGCAGAGGGCAAAGACAAGCTCTAGGCCGCGGCGGCAGATCTGTGGGCGGCCATGGCCATGGCGGCGCAGCCGAGATGGAGCGCCCGGACATGCGGCGTTGGGCGAGCTCGAGCGCCCGACCATGGCTACACGGGAGAGATGGAGCCCCGGCCATGGAGAAGCAGGCGAGCGCCAGTGCAGCCACGGCGGCGCTAGGGAGAGATGGAGCCGCGCCTCCCACCTCGACGCCGCCGGCCGCCGGCCCTGGTGTATCCCGTGTCGGCGGGACCTGGCATTCCTCTGCAGCGCCGTCGCGGCGAGCGGTGTCGTGGCTGCCCGAGGGAGGGCGAGGTCCACAACGGCCACGGAGCTCTCCATTGCCTCTCCCCATGCTCTCCCTTCGTTATTTCCGGAGCTCTGTTTCTTTCTTGGTTGGGAGGAGGGACGGAGAAGGAGATCGGTTGATTTTTTTTCTGGATGCAGGCCCCACGTATCGACACCGCCCGGTGCTATACGTTGCAGGTTGAATAACGCGTGTTGTCTAGTCGTTTGTGGGGGCCTGCCATCGACCCAGGCTGGGTGTGATACATTGCTGATGCTCTTAGTATTATATTTGTATACACTCGCGTGGCCCATGTGTGAAGTGTGATAGACACAATTGTCGTGGCTAAAGATGGCAATGAGACCCTACCACTCTCCAGCCCTAATTTCCCAATCCCGCACAACTCACACCAACCGCCACTAGCAGCGTTCGAATGCTAGCAGCGTTCGAATGCTAGAAGTTTGGTGCCTTGCCCCTACTACATGTCTCCGTGTTGTGACCCTAGTAGCCCGCCACTCAGCACGGTGTACACCAGCATGGCGGCTCAATCGTCCGCTGGCCTCAATGAAGCCATTGGCCTCGAAAGATCGACGTGTGTGTGTGTGCACGAATGGTGTCAGTGTGGAGCGTGTGAGTTGTGTACGTTCAATTTGTACGCGATAAAAAAAAAATGTCCCTTCGTGTGACGGGGACGGGGAACAGTGATGGAGAAGAAATTCCCCGTTACCATATTGAGCGACGGGCGCACGGCTGGTTGAATTTGTGTGCCCGTCCTACCCACTACCGAGCCACGCCAGATGCTATATGCAGCGGGAAAGCGCAAGGAGGACAGAAACAGAAGCGGCCATCTCGGTCACCTCGCCGCGTTGTTTCCGCTGCACGGCCCAGCTTTGTTTTCGTGGTGGCCCAAACGGCAAGCTGTGTTGCGACCGAGGATGACCCCAGCAGGCGGCGGCGAGCCGGCGACTGCCCGACGTACGCAAATCGACCGAGGAAAGAAAAACCGCACAAGGTTCAGCGACATCACACATCCGTGTACAAGGTTCAGCAGTGCACGCGTACAGCGTCTCCGAGTTCGGCGGGGACCGATCGAGAGACAGACGTCTATCGGTGCGACCGCCCGTCACCCAACTCGCAATCTCGCAATCAACGGCCGCTCCTGCAATTGATCATCGTAGCTCGTCCCGTCTCGTGTCCGTCCACAACCTATGGGCGGACGCCGGTCGTAGGACAAAATCAGTGAAGCTTCCAGCGGGCCACCCTCATGATTGTCGATCGGACGCGTTGTTCCGTAAGCAGAGTAATTGCTTCTGGGACGGCGATAGCGACGCTTTTGAAACCAAATTCAGCGTTCCTGCTGAACTAGTACTGTGAAATGCGCCCGTCCTCTTGTTTCCCGGCAATACACGGGCAACAAATCTTCTACTCCCTCCGTACCTTATTAACTGTCGTTGACGCGATAGTGTGATATCCCAAAATATTAGTCGTTCCCTACGACCATGCTAGGCCGTACGAGCAGCTCAGTCGTGCGCAGTCAGATGGTGCAGCCTTGTCCCTCCCCTCCACGAAGCGTCACCCACACAAAAATTCCAGCATTAAAAAAAGAAAAGAAAAAAATCCCACCTTATCCCCAACATCCGCAGCCTCATCCCTTCCCAATACCGCGCGAACGCCGCCCTCCGCAGCGCCGCCGCCGCGTGGGAGCTCCCTCCGCCGCGCCGCTCTTCGTCCTCCGCCCTCCGCCGCGTCGCCCTCCGGCGCGACGCCGCCGTGCAGGAGCCGCACTCCACCCTCTGCCGCGACGACACCGCACAGGAGCCGCCCTCTGCTTCGCCGCCATGACGCGAAAGCCGTCCTGCGCCGCCGCCGCGCAGTGGGAGTCGAAGACTTGTCGCTCAAGCGGAAGCTCGCCATGGCCACGGCCACGACGACCTCCAGCGGCGGCGGAGACGAAGACGAGCGGCCGTGCAAGCGCGCGAGCCCCGGACCGGGGAGCCTGACGGCGTTCGGAGATGCAATCAGAGATGAGGCGGCTCGCCTGAGATCCCGGCCTGCGTGAGCGGACTCGGAGGAGCCGCGCCAGCCGGGGCCGCGGCGGGGGAGGTTGTGGCGGCGCGAGTACGACCAGTGGAGATGCTGCAGCACGCTGTGGAGGCCGGTGACCCCCCTCGATCCCCTCCTTTGGCGCCGCCTGGAGCGCGCCTCCCGCTGCTCTATTCGTCGACGAGGAGGTCGAAGGGACGGGCACGGTGCGCGCGCCGCCGATAGCTCCGACGGGATGGGCGCACACTACGCGCTGACGCGGCCGGCGGGACGGGCACAGCACAAGCGCCGACGAGCAGTCTTGCGAGACGAGCTTGGCCCGCACGCCGATGAGGAGGCCGGCGGGATGGGCATGGACCGCGCGTCGGCGCGCTCTCTCGTCTTCTTCGCCGGCGTGGATCTTGGTTCTCCTCGGCTACCGATGCGGCCTCCTGTTCTCCGATGTCGCTCCTCTTCCGTCTTGATCACGGACGGGATCGAGATTCCGTATCGGGAGGAGCGCCTGGGTGCCGTGCATGACTGAGCAGTAATAATTACAAGATAGGGGCAATTGAGTCTTTTTAGCGTGGCCTTGTTACCTGTGCCCAGCTCCCGGCGACAGTTAAACCGGGACGGAGGGAGTACTCCTAAAATGCGGTAAAAACAATCGTTCACAGGCAGACCCGTCGTCCCCTCAGCTCCATCGCTCGCTCGGCCGAAAAGTCACCCCGCCCGTAGACCCATCCTCCCACGCCTGAACACCATCGACGAACCGCCCTGCCCCATCGCCTGAACGCCGCCAGACTCCACGGCGCCTTTCCATCCTGCGTCGCTGCCACGACGACAACGGACGCGTCGCCCCAACTTTGCCGGCCGCCACGATGACTCCCCGACCTACGCCGCCGCCTCCACAAATTGCGCCGGTAAGAGATTGCCCTGCGCTGGAGCCCTAGCCCGTGGCCACAGTGGTGGAGGCGGACCACGAGGACGCGGGGCAGCGGGCCTCGCCGACGGCGTTCGTGAGCGGGAGCCCGCCACTGTGCTGCGCGGCCACCTGTGCGCCTCGCTGCAAGGCCTCCCGTGCAAACTCGAGAACGGTGCCAGTGGTTCCGCCAACTTCGTCCTTGCTGCCGCTGATGCCAGAGATGGCCGATGGCTCCCCGAGGTGAGGAGCCTCTTGCAATTCGTCAGATTTGTGATATAGATTTAGGTATTGCGGTTTTTTTTTGAATCATTGGTATTGCGTTTGTTAGCAGCAATAGATTTGGGGGTAGGAGCAATCGGGGAAGGTTTGGAGAAATTGGGGCAAGCCGGACGAATAGGTTAAGGCAGAGTATAGTTTTGGTATTTACAAATTCCATAGCATCTCTAGCAAAACTGAACTCACTCCCATTGATCCCCGCGGATGTTCTTATTAGGCCTCCTGCTCCTGGTGGCTCTGCGAGGCCCATTAGCTTCATCTTGAGCACAGTCTCCATTAGCTTCATCTTTAGCACAGTCACTTGGAGAGGGGGTGCTGACAACTTTCCCTACAAAGACCTTTGCAACAATAATTTAGCCGGATAGGTCTTGTTCTGATTAATTTGCCTTTGCAACGGTAACGTAGTCATATTGGTCTTATTCTGATCAACTTATCATGAATATATGTTTTGTTGTGCTTTGATGATGATAAATTGAGAATTAGAAAATCAGTAGTTGCTGGTTAGTCGCTGGTTTGGTGCCCTGCTTCTTAGTTGTTGATTTTCATCTTCGTTGTACACACCCATTAGCTTCATCTTGAGCACAGTCTCCATTTGCTCTAGCTCCGCCACTGGTGGTACTGATTTAACTAGGATCGTACTTTCTGAAACTTTTGAGGGCTTCTTCCACCGCAGATGGGAGCTGCGTTATCTGATTGTCATAGGTATCCATGCTGCAATTGGTAACTTTCTGAAACTTTTAACAGAATGGTATTCCTCAATTTGGACTACTATATAGAGCTCAATGTGTATGATATTTTCCAACTTTCATTCCTAGATGAAAGTTTTATGGTCAAGGACAGTAATGAAGCTAATCTGTAAAAGAAAATTTTATTATTATGACACCAGATATGCATGTCGAAAGTTTCATTTCCCTATTATTATCTGCAGTTGGGTGCACTTTGTGCAATCCGGGGGTGTACAATACCAGCTTTGTCTATGTTTTGAACAATCTGTGCCTGCCGGCTAGGAAAAGAATGACGTCTAATGACTGATGGTGAAAGAGATGTAATAGGAGAAGAACTTTTCTGCAGGTATATGATCATGACTTTTGAATTTCCTAATGGCCTTCCTCTTCTCATTTTTTTTGCATGATTATTTTCCTTTTGTGTGTAGAGACTAGATATGCTACTTTGTAAGAATAGCTGTGAAGGAAATAGGGAGGCCTAAAACTCGTAAGAAAAATCAATGCTACTTATGGATAAGGCAATGCACATAAAATTCTTATTTTTTCATCAGTTATGGTGTTGAATTGTTAAGCTAATGACTGAAGATGATATGGGATGACTAATCAACTTGGGGAATGCAGGTAAAATCCATCTGTGTTTTCACTTTTTTTCAGCAAAGTGTTTAGTTAATTTGGTTTCATAGTTTCAGTAAAGGAGTAGCTCCTGAATTGATCGAACAAATCTTTACAACTAAAATAATACCCTTATTATTGTTTGGGATTGGTTAAGGTAAGAATGCCAGGTAAGGTTGCAGCTTCATCAACAGGAGCAGGTTCAAGTGCTTGATCTCCCATTCCAAAAGTCTTGGATGTCATTAGGTAACGGCTGTTCATGCACTTGATGTTGATGACAGCCCCTCGCCGGAGATGGAAGCTGCAATGCCCTTGTGGGTTTCACCTCTTTTGTCAAAATAGGGTCAAGCTACAAGATGTGTCATAGGAAGCAATACAAAGCTTTTGCAGCTGTTGCGGCCATGGCACAAAAACAACCATTGGTACTGGATGCGAGATGAAAAATATTAGAGGATCATATATCTATTTTGCAATCTATACTGCTTAGGTATTGATTGTAGACTTCATCATTGGCTTCGAAGATGCGCTTAGCTAGAGTGAACTGCATGTTGCCGATGTTTTGGCTTACAAGATGTTTGACCATTTTTGTTTCGGTTGTCTATGCTTGAACTCGAATGGATACCATAATGCACATAAGGTTTTTTTTTCATATATGATAACTGGAAATGTGAATAACGATTTGCATTTTAACACCCGTAGCAACGCACGGGCATGATCCTAGTCCAGAGAAAAAACAAAAACAAGGCTAGAGGGTAGTATAGCCGATTCCCGATATTAGCCCTTTTTTCAGACGCTAGAAGGTAGACCCTCAACGCTAGAATTCGGTTAGGTGCTAAAGCTACTGTGCTGCTACTACCGCATATTCCAACGAACATTTCGGTGGTTCACTAGAATACTCTACTCTATATCATCCACCCGGTCTATCAGGCCTACGGCTGATACAGGTGCGGCTAAGCTTGGCGTCACCTTCTACTTTTTTCGTCAATCCCAAATAAAGAAAATGAGATTAGCGTCAAGTCTAACGAGATTCTGTTCCGGTTCCGGATGAGAGAGCGAGATGATCCACAGATGAACGAACCTGTCTGGCGAGACTCGCGGAGTGCACGCCACGCGCGCTGAGCCTCGGATCGCGAGACATCGGCGGGAGACCGCGGCCAGGATACCCCGCGCGGATGGCAGTGGCAGCTGCGCAGGTGCTCGTTCTGTGCCGCATGTGGCCGTCCGATCGGGTGGGCAGGGGGATCGGACGGGTGCCGACCGGCGCGCGGGCCCGGCGGTGATATTGGGCTCGCACCCGGGAGCTTTGACCGCCGGACTCCAGGCTGGTCTAATTTGCGTATTGCAACCTGACATCTTGAGGAAAATTGACCAAGATCTTTATCCGAGTATAGGGTTTACACAGTCTCTTTGAGTGAGGTTTACACACTTTCTTTGAGTAGAGTTTACACACTCTCTTGAGGCCTTACCAAGAGCCAAAGGGCATGTTTAGGAACATGTCGGGGGAGGACTTTACACACTTCTCCCGAGGCCTTGCCATGGAGGAAGGGGAGAAAACTAGGGAGAGAAACGAGTGTCCACGCCATCACTTCGTCACCACGACAAGAGGGAGGCCCCTCCCCCCAGCCGCTGCCTTCCCTTCCCAGAAGCCCACGCAGCCCAGATATATGATAAAGTTCATAATGGTATTAACCAGTTCTACAGTCTTCACACTTTATAGCAAGTTTACATTGACATGCTCGATTAGGTTAGCTGGTCCTTTTGGTTAGACAAATTTGTCTGAATAAATAGATTAATAAATCTAATAATGATAGCCTTCTTCTATATATTTGCCTATTTGAAATGGAAACTTCTACTTCCCCAATGTCTCGCCCCCTCCCACCATGGTAAGAGGTAGTGGAGGCTGCAACAACGTGGTGCATGCGGAGAAGGATATCTAGATGAAGCTTTAAGAGCGGCTTCTGCGTGCCCCGATCGCCCCGATCCTAATGCTGATCGCAGAATAGATCCGCTGCCGCCAAAAGAATCAACACGTTGCCTAAGTCCTTTATGCGACTATAGGGTTAATTTACACACTCTCTTTGAGTCGAGTTTACACACTCTCCTAAAACCTAAGGGCCAAAGGGCATGTTTGGGACCACGTCGGGGGGGCATCGTCCTGCGCCCGTGGTTTGACGGATCTGGCCACCCGTGCACACTCGATCCGGCCGGCCAGGCCTTGGAGGGGGCCATGCCGACTGCCGAAGACTTACCATGGAAACGAAGGCGCGCCCACGCCACCACTTCGCCGCCATAGCCAGAGGAACCCCCCCGTCGTATTCCTGGAAGCCCGCGCGACCCAAATATATGATAAAATTCATTGACATGCTCGATCAGGTTAGCTGGTCTTTTTGGTTAGACAAATTTGCCTAAATAAATAGATTAATAAATCTAATAATAAGCCTTCTTCTATATCTTCGCCTCTTATAGTTGTCACGTGTACACGCCTTGTCCATTTTGTGTGTTGGATACACATACACCTGGATGCCTGCCGCGTTCGGGCCCATTCTGCCGGTCCTACTTCTACTGAGCCACACCCACGCAGCGAGAAGGGCAAGGAGGGACACCCACTCAGCCAAGGAGGAGAGAAATCCTTGACGCGCCGTCTCAGCCACCGGCCAAGCTTGTTCTCGTGATGGCCCAAGAGGCAATGCAATAAAGGATTGCGTCTGCGACTCTGCGTCCGACCCCAGCAGGTGGTGTCACGCCGGCGACTGCCCGACTGTGAGTGTGTGACTGAGGAAATAAAAACTCGGTGAAAGCGACGCCACACATCCGTGTACACGGTTCAGTGCACGCGTACAGCGTCCGCCCGAGTTCGGGGAGACGGGGACGCGGGTCCTCGGCGCGACCGCCTCCACACACCTCGCCATCGACGGCCGCTCCTGCATCCTGCAATGATCGTCGTGTGGGGTAATGCTTGCTCGTCCTGCCTCGTGCCCGTCGTCTACCTCTGCGCGGACGCCGCGCCGTTCTCGTAGGAGAATTTTGGAGAAATCAGTGAAGCTTCCAGCGGTCCAGCCTCATGATTGTCGATCGGACGCGTTGTTAGGTCTAAGCAGTAGGCGTAATTGCTTCTGGGACGGCGACAGCGACGCTTCGAAGCCTTCAGCGTTCCTGCAGCTGAAGACTGATGTGATCGTCCGGCTTTCTGTTCAGCGTGGAAGCCACCTGTCCTCTTGTTTCCAGGCAACACGGCCACGGACAGCGAAGTCCAGAGAAGAAAACCATGGAGGCTGGAGTGTAGTAGAGCTGATTCTCAATACTAGACTTTTTTTTAGACGGTAGAAACAAAGTGGGCAGCAGGCATTTTCACACAATGACACAACACTACTTTATTTTTAAGTAGTAGAGCTGATTCTCAATAATAGACCATTTTTAGATGGTAGAAACAAAGCGGGCAACAGGCATTTTCACACAATGACACAACACTACTTTAGGAATTCGGATGCTGGGTGTTGTAGGTTAGTAGGTGCTAGAGCTACTGTGTTCACTGGAATACTCTACTCTACAATCATCCAACCAACATTTCGGTGGTTCTTGGTCTGTGTTCACTGGAATACTCTACCATCGACCCACTCTATCCTACAGGCTACGGCTGATACAGGTGCGTCTAAGCTTTGGCGTCATCTTCGATTTTTTTTTCGTCTTCTAATCTAAAATAATAATAAAAAAAAGAGATTGGCGTCAAGTCCGATGAGATTCTGTTCCAATTTCGGATGAGAGTGGAGTTGAGCCGTTGAGCGAACCTGTCGTTGCCTCGTTGGGCCGGCCGCATGGCGAGACTCGCGGAGGGCACGCCACGCGCGCGCTGTGGTTCGCGAGAGACCAGCGGGAGACCGCGGCCCGGATACCCCGCGCGGGTGGCAGCCCCGCAGGTGTTTCACTCTGCGCCCCGCGTCGCCGTCCGATCGGGTGGGCAAGGAGATCGGACGGGTGACTGTGAGGCCCAGCGCGCGGAGCCGGCGGGGGTGGCAATGATTGGGCTCGCACCCGGCAGCTTTGACCGCTAGACTCCACCCCCGTCTCTTTTGCGCACTGAACCCTGACGTTTTGAGTAAAACCTTTGTCCTACACTCTTCGAACCTTTACCGCCGTTGTACCAATGGCTTTACTAGCCAATGACTTTATCTGGTTTGTTTGTTTGTTTGAATGTTTTTGTCGGCAACCATGCAAAAATCAGTGGTGGACAAATAGGGAATAAAAAATAATAAACATAAAAGGATGTTAGTAATCCAATTTTACACACCGTTTTTTCATTTCCAGGAAAGTTATGCTAGTGGCGTGGGGGTGAAGACGAGGATACATGCGCCAGCAGAATCTCTTACGAAAAAACCCACACCAAGTTAGAAATAGATACAGTAGTAATTCGCTTTTAATTTTCTTAGTACGAAACAAGAATATATTGAATTTTGGATTGAACGTTCTATACATCATGGCATCTTGTGTCTCTACCACACTCAGAGCATCTCTAATAGCTACTCCCTCCGTCTACGAATATCTCAACATGTAGGATTCAGGCACGAAGCTCAAGGCAGCTGTCAAATTACCAAAATACCCCTCTAAAGATGACCTGACAGTAAGCAGAGAACTGGACCAGAGCCTTGGCGAAGGAACGAGAACACGTCTGCATGCTCCAAGTCTTTTTTTTATTCTTGCCTCGGCTGGAATGTGTGGTTAAGAATGCACTCCACGCCTGTACTCCGTACAAGTTGCAGCGGGCTGGCCGTTTAGCAGGCTTTATATGCCCCATGGAGGCTCTTTATTTGGAGATTTTTTTTGAACCCCAGATGTGAAGTTAAATGTAGACGGAGGGAGTAGACTTATAAGCCAGCTCTTAACATATTTTTTATATTTTAATAGAAGAAACAAGGAAGCTATCTCTTGACTAGAAAATAGTCTTGTATATATGTTTCGAACATGTGAGAATATCATATGAAGTAATTCATGTTCTAAACTATATGCTAAAAGTTAGTACTATTAAAAAACTTGGCTTAGAGCTAGCAACTAGCTCATACAATTGTGAATGCTCTTATGATATTTCAACCCGCCCCACCACACACACACACAAATGATCACTAATCTAGTAAGTTTGTCCAAAAATTACATCTTTCCTTGATAGAACCCAAAGCATATTATTAATATGTTGGTCTACAATACCTATTTTCATCTACGATACATATTTTGCTAGAACGCAAAACCATTTTCCCCACAAACTTTATCATGCAGTGGGTCATGCGTTCTTGCACTCGCATGACCCATATAGGGTTTGGGAATACACTCATTGATTGCCGTAGAATAGGGTTTCGGGGCAGCGACCATGATGGCGGTGGCAAATGTTGTTGGAGGTCATGTTCATGGTTCCTTCCATTTTGTAAGTTGTAGAAAATATTGCACAAGTATATAAGCATGTGCCTATGCGGAAACACCCACAAAATCAATCTAGGCAAATAAATCAAGCAAAAGACCTATCACAATCTCATAAGTCAAGGTGATCGATGAGTCAAACCTCGATGTTGAAGCACTGAACAGTAGGAAGGCGAAGGATCCCGTTGTGTACACATGATGAACAAGTTGTTGCGGCGATGTGGGAAAGGAGGGAAAGAAAGAGAGGTGTTGTGAAAGGTGATGCTTCCTTTAGGTGTATATAGAGGAAGGGAAAGGAGGGAGTGACGCGGAACGAGCGGTGGCTCATTGGTAAGCCCCCTGTGTTCGAACCCGGTGTGCCGCATGCTAAAGCCTTCGTAAAGGCCGGGGGCTAGCAACCCCTCCCGTCTAAAAAAAAAAAAAAAAAAAAAGGAGGGAGTGAGATCCTAACACATCGCGTGAGGGCTTGGCATGCATGTAGTGTGCTAGATGGATGGAGAGCCCGCTAGCGGACGAGGTGAGGTAGAAACGAAACTGATTTCTTGTGCAAGAAAGCATGCGGCACGCTTGCCGAATAATGATGCATACAGCAAACATGAGAGCTATCGCCTCAATTCTCTTCAGTTCATAGGCAATACAAATGTTGGAGAGAGACAACCAAGACAAGCTCAATGGCGTAGACCTTGCACTCGTTTTGCACTACAAGCCTCGCAACCTTGACACAAATACCCTCCGATTAACTAATGTAAAACTAAATATTACTTACTAGCTAATTAGGTCAATAATAACATAATTAACTTGGTTATCCCCGGAGTCACCCCACATATACTCCACTATGCATGTTGGTAGTCTTTTTTAGTGTGAGTGCCGCACATGAGGCGGTCTTTTTTTGAGTGTGCGTGCCGCACACGAACCACGACTATTTGGGTTGAGTAGGGCATGTTGTTGCCGATGTTGGAGGTCATGTCCATGATTCTGTCTTTTCAATAAGCTATAGAAAATATTGCACAAGTACATGAGCGTGTGCCTATGCGCAAAAACCCACAAAATCGATACAAGCAAATAAATCAAGCAAAAGACCATCACAATCTCATAAATTAGGGTCATCAATGAGTTGAACCTGTTATGGAAGCACAGAACACTATGAAGGCGAAGGATCCAGTTGTGATGAACAAGCTGTTGCACCAACGTGGGGAATGAGGGAGAGAAAGAGAGATGTTGTGAGAGGTGATGCCTCATTTAGGTGTATATAGAGGAAGGGAAACAAAGAAGTGAGGGTCTGGCATACATACAATGTGCTGGACGGATAGAGAGCCTATTAGCGGACTATGAGGTAGAAATGCACTGATTTCTTGGGGCAAGAAAGCACATGGCACAGCTTGCTGAATAATGATGCATACGTACACACATGAGAGCCATCGCCTCAAGAACAAACAACACATGCCTACCGAGAGATGCCTTCTAGGTCTTCTTCAATTCACATGCAACACAAACGGTGGAGAGAGGCAACCAAGACAAGCTCAATGGTGCGGACCTCGCACTCGCTTTGCACTACAAACCTCCCAACCTTGACACAAATACCCTTTGATTAACTAAGGTAAACTAAAATATTTCTTATTAGCCAACTTAGGTTAATAATAACCTAATTAACTTAATTAATACTCCACTATGCGTGTTGGCAGTCGTTTTTTAGTGTGCGGGTCACACACGAAGCACAACAACTTGGGCTGAGTAGGGCGTGTTGTTGCTAGTGTTGGAGGTCATGCCCATGGTTCCTTCCATTCGGCGCACAAGTACGTGAGCATGTGCCTATGCACGAAAACCCACAAAGTCAATCCAAGCAAAAGACCCATCTCAATCTTATAAATCAGGGTGATCAATGAGTCGAACCTGTTGTGGAAGCACGAAAGAACACTAGTAGGAAGGCGAAGGATCCCGTTGTGTGTACACGAGTGAATACGTTGTTGCACCAACATGGGGGAGGAGGAAGAGAAAGAGAGATGTTGTGAGAGGTGATACTTCCTATAGGTCTATGTAGAGGAAGGGAAGCAAGAAAGTGAGGGCCTAGCAGATCCTGTGAGGGCCTGGTGTACATATAGTGTGCTGGATGGATAGAAAGACTGTTAGCGGAAGGTGAGGTAGAAACGAAACCGGTTTCTTGTTCAAGAATGCACATGACACGGTTGCTGAAGAATGATGCATACATGCACACATGAGAGCCATCGCCTCAAGAATAGACGATGCATGCGCACCGAGCGATGCCTTGAAGGTCTTCTCTTTAGTTCACAAGCAATACAAACAGTGGAGAGAGGCAACCAAGACAAGCTCAACCATGCAGACCTCGCACTTGCTTTGCTCTACCAGCCTCTCAAACCTTGACACACATATTCTCCGATTAACTAATGTAAACTAAAATATTACTTATTAGCCAACTTAGGTTAATAATAACCTAATTATCCCTAGAGTCACCCCCATATACTCCACTATGTGTGTTGGCAGTCTTTTTTAGTGTGTGTGTCGCACATGAACCACTATAATTAGGGCTGAGTAGGGCATGTTGTTGCTTGGTGTTGGAGGTCATGTTCATGGTTCCTTTTCATTCGGTAAGTTTGTAGAAATATTGCACAAGTACATGAGCATGTGCCTATGCGCAAACACACCCACAAAATAGATCCAAGCAAATAAATCAAGCAAAAGACCCATCACAATCCGATAAATCAGGGTGATCGATGAGTCGAACCTGTTGTGGAAGCACAGAGCACTAGGTTTTGGCATTAGGATTAGGCCACTATTTTGTCCTGGTGTCCCAAGGACGAGTGTCAACAACCTCTATAGTCAGTGGTAGCTTCCTACTGTCCGAATACACATCAAATGCATGTAGCATAAAACTATTAAAATTTATGCGAGCTATCCCATCCTTGTTTTTGTCAACAAATGTGACCCGCAGTCTTGATCCCGACCGTGAACTATCTCATCGATCAACAAGCAACTCATGAAAACCCATCCAATTGAATCTATACTTGTCAACCACACGCAGGCAATTCCTAGTCACATGATAATCACTGAGCTCATGTGGCCTTTGCTCTACATAGGAGGGAACTCTAATCGCCAA
Source organism: Themeda triandra (assembly GCA_018135685.1). Taxonomy (NCBI): domain Eukaryota; kingdom Viridiplantae; phylum Streptophyta; class Magnoliopsida; order Poales; family Poaceae; genus Themeda; species Themeda triandra. Next base: position 39,510 of record JAENPR010001941.1, on the reverse strand, counting down.
TCTATTGGCGTCGTCGGATCCATCCTAAACCAACAAAAAAGGAAAATCTCATCGCCACCTTTCTAATGCGTCTGTACAAATCGAAAGCATTAAGTGAGATGCAAATATCACCCTTTTGGAAGCCATTTCAATTGATGAGGCACCCTAGGTGGAGACCCAAGGCATTGTGCGTCCTTCCTTTTTGAGGACACCATCTTCTTGCTCGTGGGGGTGCTCTAGATCCTCAACCCCCATGGCAAATGATGGTCGAGGCTAGAGGTGTCGACGACGACAGTCACTGGACTAGACATCGACACGGCGAGCAGCAGAGTCAAGTGGAGTGGGCGACAGCATCAACGAGGGATTGGGGAAAGAGATGGGCGACAATGTGGGAAAGAGACGCGAGTGGAACCCTAACTAACGGCCGGGACCGAGCCGGCTATAGCTGGTCGAACCAGACCGGTTCGTGTCGGACCCGCAATGTGGCCGGCACCAACGGTTATTTTCTCCAAGTTTTTTCTCTCCTTGAACTGCTAAAACCGAGGCGCGGTGTCCATTGGCCAATTTACACCAAACCAAGCAAACAGGGGGAATGGTGGTGTCCGCAGTCCACTAGCAAATGTGCACTACTTTCTTCCTAAATAAAAAAACAATCCGACATAATTTATGTGCACCACTTTTTTCCTGAATAAAAAAACAATCCGACAGTATTTGAGATTAGTGAAGCTCCAATCTAGGTCGTCGAAGAAGTGATGAGTGAAATGATGTTTATGAAGTTTTGGTATGGCAATTGCTCGCTTCGTACATATTTATTTATTCTGCAATAAAATGTTGTCATCGTTTGGTTTGCTGAATGGACAACAAACATATCGTGATAATAAAAAGTGGTCAAAACACATAGTACACCTAGTAGCTAGCACCATTTTTGAAAAGGAAGTGAGCGATACACAAATCACCCCAAACCATTTGAAAACCAGGCCCGATTCGAGGATACCAAAAACTCCTAGGGAACCGAGCGCAAAGGCCTCTCAGCTTTGCCATTTTGGCAACCATCTCCAACAACCATCGGAGAGAGAGGTGGAGTCAGAGAAAGCTAAAAAAGCAGCGAGAAAATCTAGTGGTGCAGCGAGCCAACCCTCCTCTCCTCCGCCTCCCATTCCATTCCCAAAATTTTCACCGCACGCCTCTCCCTCTCTCCCCGGCTGCCTCCCCGCGACCGCGACGACGACCCCCGAAGCTTCGCGAAGCTTCCAGGGCCTTCCCCCGCGGCCGCCCCTAGATCGCCGCCTCCGGCAGCGGCGAGGCCAGGCGGCGGAGGAGCCGGGCGACCGAAGGCGAGGCTAGGGTTTGGGGCCGGGGTCGGCGTCGGCGTCGGGCTGCATCGGCCGCAGGGCGCCCCCGCGAGGGAGCAGGAGGAGGATGCATATGATGCGGCGGCTCAAGAGCATCGCCTCCGGCCGCTCGTCCGTCTCCGATCCGGTGAGCGCTCCGTCCATTCCCCGGCCCGTTCCATTCCGCCGCCGCGATTGGTGGCCCGGGCAGCACCCGCATTGGGCGTTTCATCACGCCACGCTAACGCTCGGGCTTCGTTTTGTTGGGATTCGCCTCGGTCGGTCGTCGCTTGCGACGGCAGCGTTTGTTTGCTCGTTCGTTCGTTCCATTTGCGTGCTTGCTTGCTTGGTTGTGGCTGCCTACCCCTTACACAAAGGGTAAAGCGTTGCACGGCCTGTTGCCCCTCAGGTGGCAAGCGAGCGCTTTATTTTGCTTTGGCCGATTTGTCTGTCATTCGGCTCCTCGCGCCGCTTTAAAGTCGACATCTTGTTTGTTTTTGCTTAAATATTTGTTCCTCCAGTTGGTCTGATAGATGTGGCTTTGGATGTAATGCGTTAGCAATGTGAGCTTCGTAGGACCATGTAGAAAATGGATAGTAGCCTATTCACTGAGACCTTTTACTAGTAATAAAGGATAATGCCAGGTTGTAGTCAGTCCATTGGTTGCTCAGGGGATGATTTTGCCAATGGATTAATCAGGAAATGGCTCCCGTTCACAAAAAGAAAAGGACATGGGAAATGGGGATTATTACATTGAAGAACTCTGCCTTTTCTTCTTCTATAAATGCTAAGGAATTACGAAACAAATAACCATTTCTCGTTGTCTATTGTTAGGGTGGTGACTCTGGCTCCAAAAGGCCAAAATTTGAGCAGGATGGAGCAGGAGATATTGTTATCGAGCCACACTTAATTGAGGACAAACCTGCGCGGGTAGACCAAGAATCATCGTCATCATCAAACAGGGATGCTGAGGCAAGCACATCTAGTAGCATGAAGCCTGGTAAAACTGAAGAACCAGGAGCAGATCTTCTTCCCAAGGAACTGAATGATATGACTATTAGTGATGATAAAGCTGATGGCCGCAATGATAAGGTTATTTCAACCTCATTGATTCGTTGATTGCTGAGCACATACCATTTCTACTTTTGGTAGTCATGCCACGTGTTCTCTGGCTACAGGAAGGTGAAGGTGTTACTCTTGATGGGAATGGAACTGAGACAGGACAGATAATTGTGACAACAATAGGAGGTCACAATGGGAAGCCAAAGCAGGTAATATATTAACCAATATCTTGCTAGCATTGAATACAGATTGTTTTTTGCTTTCATCTAAAAAGGCATTGAATACCAATGACAGTAGATTACATTGAATTTTCCTGCATGCTGTGTAAACAGGGCCACTTATTTTTTATATATAGATATTTTATTAAAAAACTCCTCTGTGGATGACATTGCAGGAGCACTATACTACTTTTGTGTATTGTTATTGGATATTCTTTATGTGATGGCTGCAAACTTTTTCTCTTTAGATATTCCTTTGATTTATTGTCCTAGTATTTTTTTTTTTTTAGAACATAACTTTGTGAAACTCGAACTGTAAATCATTGATATTTTTCTATTGGTCATACAGAAGGTCTCATACATGGCAGAACGGGTTGTTGGTACTGGTTCGTTTGGTGTAGTTTTCCAGGTACACCATTTGCCATCTTTTGGCCCCGTATCATATAACACTTATTTCTAGAAATGGAAGTTCACAATGCTGGGGCCAAACTCATGAACTTATCTTGTATAACAGGCAAAATGCTTGGAAACTGGTGAGACAGTGGCAATAAAAAAGGTGTTACAAGATAAGCGCTACAAGAATAGAGAACTCCAGACTATGCAGTTACTTGACCACCCAAATGTAGTTCAGCTGAAGCATCACTTCTTTTCAACAACTCAGAGGGGAGAAGTTTACCTCAACCTAGTACTAGAATTTGTATCTGAGACAGTTTATCGTGTTGCCAAATACTACAACCGTATGAACCAGCGTGTACCCATAATATACGTTAAGTTATATGCTTATCAGGTATGTGATGATGTTATGTTTCATTTCAGATTTCACCTATCAGATTTTTTTTTTCAAGGAGTTTAGATTCATCGGTTGGTATGGAATGAACATTAGGAATGATCTGCTATTCCTTCTTGTCCAGATGTGCCGTGCGCTTGCTTACATCCATCGTGTTGTCGGTGTGTGTCATCGTGATATCAAACCTCAAAATCTACTGGTAAGTTCCCAGATGCACTTTTCCTCGAGGAATTTTGAATGGTTGGTAGATGGCAGTGTTGCGAGTATTCTGTTATTCCAAAAATTTAGACCATTTTGATATCATCTTGCTGCAATACCTGTGAGCACAGACATATTGTGTAAGTGCACATCTGCAGGTTTTCTCATGCAAAATGTTTATGCTTAAATCTTTTGAGTATTTTTTTTTTGGTTTTGTTTTACGCTAACCGCTGAACATGTTTCTTGTTGCAATTTGATTAACCTTCCAGGTCAATCCTCACACACATCAACTTAAGATTTGCGATTTTGGGAGCGCTAAGAAATTGGTACGCTTCTCTCTTTTAGTTTGTTCCTGCTGAATATTTTCATGGATTTAATAAAGGAATAAAATATCCATTTCAGGTCCCTGGTGAGCCTAACATATCGTACATTTGCTCGCGGTATTATAGGGCTCCTGAACTAATATTTGGAGCTACGGAATATACCACTGCAATCGATATCTGGTCTGTTGGCTGTGTAGTGGCTGAGCTTCTGATTGGTCAGGTATAGAATCTCAATCTTAAGTTCACCTTTCTTCCAGGCTTTCAGCTGATTATTATGCCAACCATTTTCTGAGAGGGAACTAATTTTCTTTTACCATTGTAAAATCTTTTTCTTTCTTTTTTCTTTTTTGGTCAAAGAGTACTATATGAACTACAGAATTGCAGTTTTGACTTTTATGAACATTAGGATTTGATCTCATTGTTAATTGAGATACTTTTTATCTTCTGACAATTTTGTTGATGTCCACTGGATCCCCCTGATTGCAGCCTTTGTTTCCTGGTGAAAGTGGTGTTGATCAACTGGTGGAAATAATAAAGGTTTGCATCTGCTATCAAATTATGTCATGAAACCGCTGTTGATACTTTGTAGACTGAATGCTTTTTGTTTTGTTTTTATCCAAGATTTTGGGTACTCCAACAAGAGAGGAAATCAGGTGCATGAATCCAAATTATTCTGAATTCAAGTTCCCTCAGATAAAAGCCCATCCATGGCACAAGGTTAGGGATATCTAGTCTCTGGTATTTTTCATTTCAGCTGTAGTCAGTTGACCAGCTCACCTAAGTTTGATTTTTCGTGTAGCTTTTTGGTAAGCGCATGCCACCTGAAGCTGTTGATCTTGTGTCAAGGCTACTTCAGTACTCACCAAATCTGCGCTGCACTGCGGTAAGAACTAATTTGAGACTGTTACGGGACCAATTAGTGAATCCAAATTAGTATTAGATGTGTCGCGGTTGATACTAAACTCTATATTTTGTCAGTTAAACCAGTTATATGCTAGTTGTTATCTGAAGCTGTAGTATTTTGATCATGTTTGTTTTATTATGAACATGAGTTGGTGGCCTTTCCCTTTCTATGTTTGGAGAAATATGGAACTCGGTAGTTTCCGATCAAAGATATTTAATTGTATCAGGTTGATGCGTGTGCCCATCCATTCTTTGATGAGCTGCGGGACCCCAAGGTCTGCTTGCCAAGTGGACGACCACTGCCACCGTTGTTCGACTTCACAGCAGCCGGTAACTTTTCAATACACTTAAACGATGTTGATGTTTCATTGTACTCTTGTCTCAAAGCACATTTGGAACTGGGATGCAGAACTTGAAGGACTCCCAATTGAGCTTGTCCATCGGATTGTTCCTGAACACATGAGGAAGTGATTAGGTGGACGCACTGGAAATCCCAGTTTCTCTGTTAGTTCTTCTGAGATGTGCAGGGCATGCTATGGGCCGAAATGGAGTGATGTAGCTAGGGAATGCCTTGCTAGATGTAAAGAGGGCCAAAAGTTCCTTGATTGGGCGTGTCACCAAGACTAGAGTGACCCTAGAGGCAAACCTTATGTTTGCTTGTTGCCCATGGTGGAATCGGCTTGTTGTACCTTTCGCATCGCTATGTTGTGTACCCAGATGTGTATCGATAACTTAGGCTGTTGTATTACCAGTTTCATGTGGAACAAGAGAATTCAGAGAGCTTGCTTCCTTCACTGGAAATCCCAGAATGTCAGTTTTGATTTTTGCAAGTCTCTTTCTTTCCATCAACGACAAGTGTCTCAAGCATATAAAGTTCTGCTCGCTATTGGCTTGCGTGGTTTAGAGAGAACTTTTACGGTCGCTATAAATGAGCGGTTAACGTCAATAAACTGAAAATGGTACAAGTGTCCAAACTCTATGATGCAATGTGTATAATTGTTTCTTGCACGTAAACTGACAAAATGGTTCAGATGTCCAAACTCCATGATGCAATGTGTATTTGTTTCTTCCGTCTTCTGAAGATCTCTGAATCTTCCATCGCCCTGATACCTTTGGCTTGAACAAGTTGCCGACTGTCAGTTTTGTTCACGGTCACCAATGCAATGGCATCTCTCTCCAGGTGCAGTATCAGCAGATCTGCAATCGATGAATCGGCATCGTTAACAAAACAGCAGCACCTCTAGATTACTTGCATGTGCCTTGGTTATGATTGCATTTATTTCGAGCAAGTGATGCAAGGAAAAACAAAAACTTGATTGTCCTGCTAATTTTGCGGTCACAGATCTGAAACTTTAGCACGGATCAGCAGTAGCTGAATCGAACCTCATGAACGGAACAGCAGCCAAGAACATGTCATCAGCAGGTTGGTGGCAACTGGCAAGTTGATTTAAAAATAAGACAAGATCACATGACGGATCGATTGCAAGTTGACACGCCACTGAGTGCAGATATTTCCTTGTACTAGTGCAGAAGTTAACACAACACTTATAATATTGTGAATAGACGCATATTGGTACATGTTTCACGCATATATAATAGTTTATTAGTTTTTTTTTTAAAAGAGTACCGTACAATATAGACACTCACAACCACCTCTATGAACGTGTGCACGTAAACCCTACCCTAACTTTTGTAAGCATCTTTGATGATGATGACCAAGTCGGTAAATGCTCAACATTGACGAAGTCAATAACCACCTCGTTGTCGATGTGAATGTCGCCAATACAGACACCTCATTGTCGACGTGAGTCGCTAACACAGACACCTCGCTGTTGACGGGAATGTCACGTACCCCTGATTGCACAACGCCGATAACCCACTGTAGTCAAACACAGGATTTGAGGCTCTTTCGCTCTTTTCTTTTTAAAAAAAATTTAGGTTAGAGTTTCTTTCCCTGGATATGCGTCCACGTATAAGGAAGGGTTCATCAGTTCACGACTTGCCATTTGCTAATGCCGACCATCCACCAAGCTCGCTCCAAAGCAAGGCCAGTAGGCCACAGAGCTGTTGATGCGCTGGGCCGAACTCCCTTGAAAGACGCAGGCGAGCAGTGGGAGTGGGACGACGTACCTATCATCGTGATGCAAGGGATCACTCACTCGCCTCTTCTTCTATCTACTAGTATCATGTCCGTGCGTTGCTACGGGTTGGCAAAACTTTGATATATAAAAACATATGGATCGCATGATAAGAAAATAATATTGTGAAATTAAATAACGTATTAAAGTGGCATTTAATCTAAACAAGTGAAGTTTGTGAAATAAACATGATCATATAGATCGCGATGCTGCGCGTAGGCTCATAAACTCTACTGTATAGATTTTTCCATAATTTGGCTAAGGTAGTGTTTTATATCTTTAGAAAGATGTCTCCGATATCAATTTATTTCATAAGCCAACAAATCCACAAATAAGTTTCGACACATCTCGGTAACATCATGTACACATGAATATATGTGCAAATATTAGTGCCTATCACATAAGCAATACTTTGTCTTGCAAAAAATCTCACAAAACCTTAAAACAAAGCATGTTATACTCAGCGTACAAATATATGCAGCTTTAGGCCTATTCCACGCAGACATATATTGTAAAATAAGGAGCCCGCTTGAGCGGCTGTGGCAAGATTCACCATTAGTGATCTATAGAAATAGTTAAATCATAGTTATTACTATTATAAACCATGACTTTGAGTTAGTTACCCATCTATGTCATCTGCAATATTTTTTTCATGGATGAATTTCTATTTAAAGATATTCTTGTTGACTGCGTCACTGTATGTTAAATCCAAGAGTTTGCTTGGCACACATCAACACCGGTGTGTCTTTACACCAGTTTTCAATAGGTCTAGGGTCGATCATGGTAAGAATCTTATTCGCTGGTCGAAAACATAAAGCATAAAATTTCCAACTTGCAGCCATGGCAAAAGAAATTGCAAACATGATAGCAATTAGAATGATACATTTGAAAACAAGTAATAAAGCAAGATCTAGCGACTTACGTGTTTACATTGTGCTAAGTTGTATTCCATCTTCTCACGTACACCAATTGCAGTAGCCATTTCTTCTCAAAGTGACTGAATGCATATTGGCCATATAGATTCTAAGGTAGTCGCAAACAAATCTTGTCTATGATTACCTGGGACAAATTAACAACCAAACGGAAAGCTTCACAGCTTTGATGCTTAGACTTGTTAGAGGAAAACTCTGGTTCCTATAGCAATCAAAGTTCAGATTGACTGCAAATGAAGGCAAGAGTCTCTGTAAATCTTGTCTTTAGCAGATCATGTTATCCTAATTGTATGATCTATATTGTTTTTACTTCAGAAGTGCAATGTTAGCTGGCCATCTAGTAATAGCATTCAATCGTAGACCATATGTTGCAAAAAAATGCTAGACATCTAGTCGCAGCAGCAACAGTAGGATGCCATGAAAAAAATAGCGGGCTATCAAAAATAGCGGCGGCTGTTTCTGGCAGCTATGCGCCGCTATTGCGCCGCTATAGCCCCGCTATAGCGGCCGCTATATGCCGTAGCGTAGCTGGATGGCGCCGCTATTGCACCGCTATAACGCCGCTATAGCCCGCTATTTATATACACGAGACAACAGATTAAAATGATAAAATAAAAATATAAAATCTCACAAGTCACAACTCACAACCTATGATTTCATAGTCTAATACAATCCAAATTAAAAAACAAAAGGCATAAAGCCATAAGTGCCATAAGTCACAACTCACAACCCATGATTTCATAATCTAATACAATCCAAATTCAAATTTCGGGCTCAATTTTGGCCCAAAATCGAATTCAGGTATAGCGGGGAAGGCGCTATTTGCCAATAGCGGCGCTATAGCGCCAATAGCGCGAATGACGGCAAAATGAGTAATAGCGTCACGGCGTTTTAGATAGCCCGCTATAGCGCCGCTATAGCGGAGAAATAGCCCGCTATTTTTTTCGTGGGTAGGATGCGTGACGTTCATCACAGAGCAGAAGTGCCTTTCAGCAGATCATGCACCAACACAGATAGAGTATAATTTATTTTGTTCAGTAAATGACCACCACACATCATCACAAGGATAAGATGCCCAGCACCACTTCAATGCTAGTAACCTTGCTGTATGCAATCCTAGATGGTGAATTAGAACCTGATGACAATTGACAAGGATAAGATGACCATTAGGTGAAGAAAAAACCAAAACATCCCCTACTACCTGCACTCATGATGAAATTAGTACAGCTAGCTCTCGGTGAAAATACAGTTTTACTTCACTCATGAACTTCATTCTATTTTTTAGTAACATGTCTTAAAATTGGATCGCAGAAAGATCAACATTAGAAATCACTCTGTTGGGGAATCAAATTGACAATATGGAATGCTCTCTAGAAATTGCAGAACTGGAAAATTCAAAAGAACGAACACACCATAATCCCACTCTCACTGGCGAATTGCTGATAAATAATCAGTAGCAATTATGTATAAATAGAGGCAGCCACCTGATCCAAAGACGTTTAATTCAAAGACCAGTACAAAATGCAGAACAATTTATTAGGGTGACAGGGGATGAAGTAATAATTGGCAAGGATGCTCGCTGATCCCAATATCTGGCAATCATGCTAATGTCTGTGCGCTACCGAGAAATCACGTTGTGCGTCTTTATAAATATATGACATGGGATCTAAGTATACCCGTTGTGTGGGTGATGGTGTGCCGATGGGCATTACAATGGGCAGCCTTCACCTTCGGTATCACTGGCAAATACTGAATATGCAGATGGGCATTACAAGGAGCTTTTCATGTCTAGATTTCATTTTCCAGTTTGAATTCCTCTCTAGGTTCCCTATATTGTAGGACACATCTCTGCTATGTTAAGTTCGGTTTTTAGTTCAACTCTAAGATCGTACAAGGGAAAAAAGATGCATCTATGAATAAAGAGTGCAGTAGATCCTAATCTGTCCTAAAATAAACAGACATTTTTCAAACATATAAACTATGAGAAGTGATATTCTGGCATCCATAATAATCAACGCAAACATCAATCTCAGAGGTGGCAGATCAAAAGAGAGATGCAAGAGAGAGAGAGAGGAGCTCAGCGGGGGCACGACACCTAACTTCGACGAGCACCAGCTCCATCATTGAGCGGAGGAGCACCACCTGTTCGTGATGCAGGCTTGCCGACATCGTTGCCGCTCTGCCTCCTCCGCTTGGATATGCCAGTCCGCCTAGGAGCCGTCGCCGCTGCGCACCACTTGTTCTTGACGTAGACTCTTTGACGCCATTGCCGCTCCACCTCCGTCACCTCCTCCGCTCCGACACTGCTATGGCCCTACGGGAATGGATGCCAAACGACGCGGTCCGTCGAACGCACGGACGCGGCGATGACACGTTGAACGGCGTCAGGGCGCCCTCACGAGCGGTGGTGCGGGTGTCGTGCGAGCGGGAGGGGAAACTTGCACGGCGAGGCGGCGGCGCGGCGCAGCTGGGCGACGCGGGGCGGGACGTCGCGGTTTGGGCGTTGCGATGCTGTCTGGGCGATTATGGGCGGGGCGAGGACTGTGATCGCAACGTTTCCTAAAGGGCGAGGACCCTTCCAAATTTGAAACGCATGGCGTGATTGCGGGACGAGGACCGTTATTGCAGCGTTTCCAAAAGGGCTAGGACCCTTCCAAATTTAGAACGCATGCGTGATTGGAGGACGGGATGGGATTAGTGTCGCATGGGCGGTAGACGGAGGCAGACGGAGAAACCAAATGACGCATGAAACGGTAATCTTACTTTCTTACTTTTTATTTGTGGGAGAAAATATAAACACACACGACGGAGCGCCAACTCACTCGTGAGCTATCAGCCACGACGACTTGTTTAACATCCCTGCGGTTTATATATATAGACCTAGAACTAGAAAACCGGGGTTATGTTAGATTTCGCGTGATCTTCTTGGCCCCAAGCGCTCGTCAGGCAGCAGGTGCCGTCTACCGGCCACTGTGTGCGAGCGTGACAAAACATGCCCCTCCCCAACCGAAAAAGTTTTGTCTTTGGCCCCGTATTCTTGCCCGTCGGACCCATCTCCGGCCGGTCCGGCGGAGGAGAGGTCGGGTCGGACAGAGACGGACAGGACAGACAGACCCGCCGTCCATGTCAAAACGTGTGACTCCCAAACACGCCACGCCGACCCCACTCGCGCCTACCGCAATCACCACCCCATCCTGTTTTTTCGCCGCCGGCCCGTAACGCAGAAAACACACGGCAGATCGTCTCGTCTCGTCGTGAAACATTTCAACATTTCTACTGTGGTGGCGAAGAGAGATTAAGGCCCTGTTTGGTTTCTAGGGACCAGAGACTAATTTTTAGTCCCAATTAATCCTTAAATTATCAAACATAGGGACTAAAAGAGGGACTAATAGTCCCTAGTCCATTAGTCCCTTTAAAGGTGCTAATTGGGACTAATTGCCATCTGGACAACCCCTGCCCCTCCGTGACCGCTCGCTCTTCTCCCGAACCCGCTCGCCTCGCGGTCGCTCGCATGCGTACGCTCCTCCCCACGCCGGCCAGATCCGCGGCCTCCACCTCCGGCCAAATCCGCCGCCGGCTTCCCTCCCCGCCGCCTCCTTCCTCCCCTCCGTCCGCAAGCCATCCCCCACAGCCAGGTTGGTGCGCTCTGGAGAAGACCTGGCCTAGCTCGGCCACGACATCAACTATGATCTGGTCGGCAGCGGCAGCAGCAACAAGCGAAGGCGGGGACGCGGCAGCCTGCTGCGACTCGACGGCGCCCGGAGTAGGGGGCGGCGCAGGAGAAGCACGCGAGAGGAGAGGTGCCCGCGAGGAGCGCCGGGGACGGGGACGGGGACGGGGAGCGGCACGCGCGGCGGCGTTAGCCCGTCGAGGTGCGCCGGGTTGACGAGCGGGTGCAGGCAGGCGATGTCCAGCAAGTGCCGCCCCAGCTCGGAGATGGTGTCGCGGACGCCGTGCAGCCCGCGCGCCATCCGCCCCGCCTCCGCCGCCTCGCCTCGCTTCGTGCCCCTTTCGCGACTGCTTTGTGGCCGAGATTGCTTCCCCAAACAAGGACGGGCTGCAATGGGGATCGGCTACTACGGCCGAGCTGCGGCCGGGTTGGGGCCGGAGGCGAGCATGTCCGGCGTGGCCACGACTGGAGCGGGATGAGCAGCCGGTGAAAGGCAGCAGAGGAGGAGTAGGACAGGGGCAGTGAGGGGTATTTTGGTCTTTGTCCTCCCCTTTAGTCCCTGTTAGTTCATGGAACCAAACATGATATTAGTCCCTCCTCTAGTCCCTAGCCTTTAGTCCCTGTAACCAAACAGGCCCTAAACTGGCGATGATGGCGAGTGGCGAACAGTGAAGAAGAGTTGAAAGTTGAAGCAAATTTGGGTTGTAATGTAAGGAGCCCATAACTAACGAAAAGGATTTTTGTGGCTCGTCTTTTCTATGTGCTCCGAGATAAGAGCACACCCACTCCATCTACCACCGAAACAAAAAGTGGAAAGGAAAAGAAAGGGTCCGTGAGCGTTGGGCACGTGATTGTCATCATGCAAAATCAACTTAGTGCCACCTCCTTGTAAAAAAAAAAGTGCCACCCACTAGAGGCAGTAGAGGAGGGAGCCATCCTAGCTGTTAATTAAATTGTTCAACGTTGGACCAAATATATAAGCATAAATACTAATGTCATTGGCATGAGGTAAGTAGGAACATATCAGGTGCAAACTGTAACACCTGTATAAATATAAACTTTAAATCGGGTCACATTTTGTTGATCCAAGGGGACGTATGGGACATTGAAAGGGGGATTTACAAAAATATAATTAGAACTGGACGGTTAAGCGTAAAATTATCCAATCACCATGTGCTCCTTGGATCAACATCGTGATACTTATTTGATGTTATAACTATTTTTACTTTTTCGTATAAAATTGGTCAATTTTGAGATACTTTGACTTGATATGGAGTACTGTGCTAGAATTACAGTCTTTTTTCAGACGGAGAGAGTAATTAGACGGAGAATTCAAATAGGATATTAGATAACATGCTCCTAGCTAATAACGTTAATAAAGAAACTATTAGCTGGCTTCTTTTTAATTTACTAGCAGCTAGCCTAGACCCTGAGCGCAATCACAGCTCACATGATCACTGTCACGCATGTCAGTATGTCACTCCTACTTAAGTGAGCCAGACAATAAAAGGGTGGTAAATAAATAAATAAATCCAAATCAAGAGAATATAAAATATAAAATGGTGATACATATAATCATATAAGGAAAAAAAGGTTAATAAAGGCCTTCCATTTCCACTCCCCGTCCCGTCTCCTCTCTCCCTCTTCCTCCGGAGCTGCGAAATTTTGAGACCCCAACCAGGAGACGCGGAGACCACCCACCCCACCCCCCGGAATTCGCGCAAATCACAGAAGCGCCCCTCGCCGCCGGCGACCGCGCGTACCCCCCGGCGGCTGCGGCGGCGGCGCCGGAGGAGGAGTCCGCTCTCTGCCGGCACGCCAACCAAGTGGGTTGCAGAGGGCGGGCGGGCGCGCCTGCCTCGCCGGCGCGCCGGCGATGGGCAACTCGCTGGGCTGCTCGGCCTCCGGCGAGCGGCTCGTCTCGGCGGCGCGCGACGGGGACGCCGTCGAGGCGCGGATGCTGCTGGAGCTCAGCCCCGCGCTCGCGCGCTACTCCACCTTCGGCGGCCTCAACACCCCGCTCCACTTCGCCGCCGCCAAGGGCCATCTCGACGTGCGTGCGAATTTTCCTTCCGTGTTTTCACCGGTCTATTTCCCCCCTCTCTCGGTTTTGGGTCAGCAATCGTTCTCTCTCTGTGCAGATTGTCACGATGCTGCTGGAGAAAGGCGCCGATGTTAACGCGCGCAACTACTGCGGCCAGGTAGATCTTCCTGCGCTCTCTCTGGGTTCAAAAGTTCTCATCTTTGTGTTCCAGTTATCTTCTGTGAGTGCAATTCGAACAAATGCTGAGATCTGTTAGTGCACAAGTGATGGATTTGTCAACTCCTGTGTCACTGCAATAGATAGTGGCATCAAGATTCAGTTTTAGGTTCTTGTCAAAAAAGATTCAGTTTTAGGTGGCTCTGCTCAGCGATGCAATAAGAAAATCTGAACCTGTTAAGCCTATGCTCCAGAGCTGAACCAAGATTTGATTAGATTTGGTACCTCTTCCTGCACGCTGGATAGGAATTACATTTTTGTTCATTCTTCAGTTTTTATCTTTATCAAATAGTTTGTTGATTGGTTGCAATTGCTTTGATGGATGGATCAAGACTGCGTTGATGCATGCGTGTCGCCATGGGCACTGGGAGGTGGTTCAGATGCTTCTTCTCTTCAGATGCAATGTAAGACATTGTCTAATATAGTATTTTTGCCTGCTACATTTTTTTTGGCTTAGCACAAGGTGGGTGCTGACTGTTGTTTGTTTTTTGGTTGATTCAGGTTACCAGGGCAGATTACTTGAGTGGTCGAACGGCACTGCATTTTGCTGCACATGATGGTTTTGTTCGGTGTATTAGGCTTTTAGTTGCAGACTTTATCCCAAGTGTGGCCTTGGAGGATATTGCCTCTTCTGTGGTGGATGGTGGTGATTGTCAGACAAACAGTGGGAGCAGTCCTAATAATTCTTCATTGGGGCAGAAGTTTAATGAATCGTATGTGTTGTCAATGAATTACATTTTATTGTTTGAAATAACTATCTGCTAACTCCATGTTTTGTTTCAGTGCCCGTGTGAGGTACATCAACAAGCCTGCTGATGGTGGAGTTACAGCACTTCACATGGCAGCATTGAACGGTCACTTAGATTGCATGCAGCTGTTGCTTGACTTGGGTGCTAATGTCTCAGCTGTCACATTTCCCTATGGCACTACTGCAAATTCGATAGGCAAGTGTTTGTTCTTAGCTCATATGCAATGCATTGAACAATGCTATTTTTCTTAACTCACATATGGTTTTGACAATGCACTGGTGGAACAGGAGCTGGCAGTACACCGTTGCATTATGCGGCAGGTGGGGGGAAACAAGAATGCTGTGAGGTAAGTCAATGCCATAAAGCAGCATCACCTTTTTGACAAGAAGCCTGTTTCAGAGTTCCAGTTATAGCTATTGAATGAAAAATTAATTTATTCTGGTATTTGATGATGTTTTTGCAGCTACTAATATCAAAAGGTGCTAGCAGGTTGACACTCAATTGCAATGGGTAAGTTATTTTTGTTAATAATGTTATGTAGTATTTGAAATCTTCAGTATATTACCATTTTATCCATTGGCCAACTCACTTTTTTTTTTTAGCATATTGGCCAAACTCACTTGAGTAGCCTTAACTTATCTTACTATCTTGTGTTTAGGTGGCTTCCTGTCGATGTTGCTAGAATATTTGGACGGCGCTCTTTGGAGCCATTACTTTCTCCGAATTCGCACTCAAATGTCCCTGTATTTCAACCGTCCAGTTATCTTGCCTTGCCACTCATGAGCATACTTAATATAGCCAGGTTAGTGTTTAACAACTCACGTGTTTTCTTCAGCTGGAAGTAAAGTATTTATAACTGAATTTTTACTTTCATGGATAACTATCGGTGCTGGCTTTTGATATATGAATGTATGTCGCTATGCTAGAATACTTTTGATATGTCAACATATGCCCTATGCTTTTTGCAAAGTAAAGGAGGAGGCCATGAAAGTTGTTTCATTCTGTATTCTAGTGGATATTATAGTGGAAATAATATCTGTGAAGAGTTAGGGCAGTTTACATCTCTTTTAGAATTGCATTATTTCCAGAGATTGTTACTTTTACTAAGGCAACAACTGATGGTCTTGGCTCAGCATAGATTGTTGGGTATGGAGCAAATATGGTCATCGATCTGTATTTATTATGTCACCATCAATCATCGTAGTATAGTCATCTCTCATACTCCAGTTATTTTATCATTTAAGTTTCTAGTAGTCTGAAATTAAGTTGTGGAGCTAAACTGCTAGATTGAAGTTGAGTTGCTTCTGCTGACTTTGCAATTTCACGTACTTAAGCTTGCTTTGCAATTCCTCCTTGGATGTGTTTCGTGTTTCTTCGCTAATAGCTTTGCATGTGGTTTAAAGATATAGTCATTTGAATGATCTTAAAGCTAAAATGTTTTGACCATTTGTTTATATATTTTATTTGCATTTGCAGAGAATTTGGGTTGCAGTATACCGTACCCTCAGTTGATGATAGTGACCTCTGTTCAGTTTGTCTAGAAAGGTCTTGTTCTGTTGCTGCTGAAGGTAACTTGCGTAAACTTTACCTAGAGATGCTTCTTCAATATTATCACATTAGAATTTTGCTTAAATTTTACCTATAGAGGCTTCTTCAATATTTATCGCTTCACATGGCACTATGACTGCAAGAGATGCTGTCATTTTGTGAAACTTTAAAAATCAGTGAAAGACACAACACTATATAAATGAAAGTTAAATATCAGACCACTAATTGCACTTGTATACGTGACCTTGGTTGCGTAAAGTGCTTTTAAGCTTTTACAAAGCTATATGTTTTCTATAGGATTTCCAATGATATCTTGATCATGTACATCATGCTACAGTATGTCCCAATGCGTAAAGTTGGTATGCTAAGTTGTTAACATTATTTATTTTTGTCCTTTCAGGTTGCAGTCATGAGTTCTGCATCAAATGTGCCCTCTACCTGTGCTCAACCAGCAACATCCGTGTCGAGTTCACTGGCCCACCTGGGTCCATCCCATGCCCTCTTTGTCGGAATGGCATAATGTCATTCACTAAGTTACCAAGCACGCCAACAGAAGGGCTTAAATCAAGTTCAGCACTCACATTCTGCAACCCATGCATACTGAACACCCGATCTATGGACTCGCCAGCCACTGTCTCCAAAGCTGAAATCAGACGCAACCGTGTGGCAGCTGTCTCTTCAGAGCTAGTCTGTCCAATCACTTGCAGCCCGTTCCCGTCGTCCGCCCTCCCAACCTGCAGGTGCAGCGACGATGATCCATGCGGTGCTACAGATGCACAGGATGGTTCTGAGGTCCAATCTCCCCGACCCTCCCACTGCGTAAGTATGGAGCTGGACAAGAGGGGGGAGGAGGATCTAGACCGGACCAGCTGCTCAGGCATGTTCTGGAGCCGAAGAAGCTGCCACAGGGAGCAGCAGTGTGATGCAGAGATCAACGCTTGATTCTTTATTTGTGGTTGTGAATATGTTTGGATTCATAGCAGCTCAATGCGGGAGATGAGCAGCGGTTCTTTTTCCTCCCCAGCTGTGTTCCTTTCTCCTATTTACAGCCAATATGTTTTCTTGATTGGTGAACTCCTGCTGCGTCCTTTGCAGCCGTAGCGTGTGTACTGTAAACAGTTTTGTTACGATGGGTCGTGTGCCTGTGAATCTAGATAGCTTCAAAGTTGAGCTAGCCAGTTACTGTTCTTTGTAGCTGTATGTAAATTGCAGATGTGGATGGAATTACTTTCTGTCTCTGATGATAAATATTTATGTACAACGAGTCATACATAACAAAAGTGCCTTCTACTCTTCAGTTTCTTGGTACAATGCTACTATGGGTAAGCCTGTGAGCTCACAGGAACTTGTTTGCTTCGAGACATGTAGATACAGCAGATCAGTCTAGTATTACTACTACTAGCTTTGCTAGATGCAGCAAATCCTGGGATCAGTTACGCCGACGCCGGCGATGACAGGAGCGTGCTGATGATCCTGTCGCCGAGTCCTGGCACCGCTGACAAGAAGTGCCCAGTCCCAGGGAGCTCGTGGTAGTTGACCCAGCCGAGCTTGCGGCATATGTGGCGCTGCAGCTGCACGGGCACGACGCCGTCCTCGTCGCCCTGGAACAGGTGCACCGGGAACGGCGGCTTGTCGAGGTCCGTGGGCTCGAACTCCGGCCACCTGCCGAACATGACGGCCATGTCGCGGTAGAAGGACTCCTGCGCCCCCTGCTGCGACGCCACCCTCGCCCTCTCGGCGAACATGCCGCTGGAGAGGAACATGACGCGGTTCTTCTCGTCGAGCGCGTTGGGGAAGGGCGCGGACCCGTCGATGACGGTGGAGGTGGGCAGCCACGGCTGGCTCATCCACCAGTGCAGCAGCCACGGCGCGTAGTAGGCCACCCGGAGCGACCACTGGTCGCCGACGGTCTGCCTCCGGTAGAGCTGCCGCGCCAGCTCCCGCGGCAGCCCCCGCCAGCGGTAGTTGATCACCGGCGCCATCAGCGCCAGCCCGGCCAGCCTGTGCGGGATGTACCGGATGGCGGCCCAGCCGGCGTGGGAGCCGAGGGATGAGCAGACGAGGTGGAACTTTTCGCCGAGACCCAGCGCGTCGGCGAGGTCCGCGACGTCCAGCGCCGCGCTCTCCACCGTCCGCCGCGGGTCCGGGTCGCTCGCCGTACCCCGCGCGGTCGAACGCCACCATGTACACGCCCAGCTCCTCCAGCAGCTCCTGTTTGTTCAAGACGAGAGCGTTTCAGTCAGATTCCGCAGTTACGTAACTGACTACTGAGTACTGATACTGACACGGTCGCGCCGCGTGGCGCGTCCTGCAATTTCTACGGGCCGGGGCGTCGTCGGTCGTGCCTCGTGCAGGCCGGCCTGGGAACGATATGATTGGCCATGCACACCGTGCCGGCGCACATAGCGAGAATTCTACGCATGTGAGTGGTAAAAATACACGCTTCATTCAGGTTGGCAAGAACAGCGAGAATTCTAGGC
This sequence comes from Themeda triandra, assembly GCA_018135685.1. Classification (NCBI taxonomy): domain Eukaryota; kingdom Viridiplantae; phylum Streptophyta; class Magnoliopsida; order Poales; family Poaceae; genus Themeda; species Themeda triandra. The sequence goes on along the minus strand of JAENPR010001941.1, from coordinate 20,932 downwards.
ATGTGCGTGTGCCACCCAGTCGTTTTCGTGGAACGTCGTTGCGTGCTACTCATTCCTGGTCCTGCTGCTGGCGGATGGTTGGTGAGCGACGACGACGCCGGCACATGCATAGCAGCCGTCGGCCACCATGCGTGGAGGTGGAGGTGGAGTTGGTGCTGGCCACCAACTTGTTCTGGTGTTGGCCGCGGGTGCGCCAATATCGACCGGACACCGGACTAGTGGTTGCCACGGCCTGAAGCACACGCGTACATGCATGCATGTGGAAAAAGTGGTGGAAGACGATGGAGGAGAGAGACCAACGGGGGAGGCCGCCGTCACCAACCAACCTGGGAAGCGCGGGGCGAGTCCATGCGGCCGCCGGAGAAGCCGTGCGAGTAGACGACCTTGAACCGCGCCTTGTCCTTGCTCACCCCGGACTCGTGGTACGCCAGGTACCGGCCGTCGCGCATCCGCACCCGGGGCGCGGTCACCGGGGGGCCGCCGGGCGTCCCGCACGGCGTCGGGGGAGGCGGCCGGACGGCGTTCACGAACCACACCGCCATCGGCGCCACGGCCGCCAAGAGCACCAGCAGTAGCCTCACCGGGGAGCTCGTCGTGCTCCCGGTCGTCGTCGACGACGTCACTGCCGCCGGGAATGGCAACCAGTCCCACACGCCGCGCGTGTAGGCCAGGCAGACCCAGCACACCATGGCCGCACGCATTGCGCCGATCGCGAGCGACCAGTAGCCGCCTGCTGTGGAGGCACCTGCTGCACCTGCAGCCATGGCTGATGAACTGGGAAAGGAGAACTAATGGAGTGGTTCGTCTGGTGTTGTTGAGGCTAGCTTAGCTACGAGGTTATGCGAGAGGACGGAGGGTGGTGGTTCTTAAAACGTGTTAGGTGTTGCGCTGACGAGCTATTGCGAGCTAAATGTGGTGGTGGTGACTTGGTGACGCTTTGCAGTTGCTGAGATGTGATGGTGGAGGGGTAACCAGGGCAACCCTTTCACTAACCTACCGCCGACGTGCACACATATATATGCTACGTTATCTCAGCCTCATTCGGTGCGTGCTTTGGTTTTCTGGTCATGCCAAATTGTTGCCAGTAAGCAAGACCTCACCTACCGCCGGCCCATTTCAAAGTGCAGTGTAGTGGTCTCCCCCAACCTTACCTGAAAAGGCCACGTTTTCTCTGAAAAAGAATTGATCTTACACACAAGTTTATTATTACTATACTACTGCGCGTGGGTCATGTAACATTAGATATTACTTATATCTTTCAGTAGTTCAATCAAAAAGATTGAGTTTACACGAGTTCTAGTCTTTCTCAGTAATGATTTTCAAAGACTCCATGGCCATTCAAGAGATGCCATGCCGTGCCGGTTTGACTACAGATTATTCAGTACTTGCTGGGTTTTTGAAGACTGGATGGAAATATATAGGAAAACAGGAAAAGAACTATTTACATGGGCATGACGTAGGTGATGATGCTTTGCCCAAAGTTGCATCCACTAATGCTTTTGTAAAGTGGGGTGGTGCTACTCCACTACGAATCTATTTGGCATTTCCCTCTGGATATCATATCTGTCACACCTCTCTTTTCTTCAGGAGCAGTCCTTCCAATTTGTTGTTGGGATTGGGGTTGGTGTATGGTGTTGAAGTATGAATGGACGGCGATCTTCACCCCTTTGGCATCTCATGTCATACTACTACCTTTCTAGAGTCTCCTCACCAACTCCAAACACTGACCTTTGGTTTTGGGAAGACCCGTAGACTGGACCAATGAGAGAGGTAGACAAGCTAAAGCTTTTTTTGGGGTCGGTAGTGATCTTGGTAGGTAAAGACGTGTTTCAGAAGTTGTGAACTGCATTTTTGTCAAAAACAGATTGGTGTGTGTGGATATGGTAAAAGTATGGCAGTACCTGAATCCTTTGCGTATTGGAATCACCCTTTAGACTTGGCCTAGCTGGCTTCTTGTTTGTTTTGTACTAATTTGTCCTTCTGATTTACCGTCGACAGGTCTTTCCATTCCCTGGCCGTCTAGTTGTCGTCCAAAGAATACAGACTAGGCAACGTCAATGGCGCAAAGTTTCCCTCAAGAACGGCGTGTTGATATCAAGACATGACTTATTTCAGAGTTCTGAGGACAAAACATGCCTCGGCTCGTCATACATTGCATAGGGCTAAACAATCTTACACAGTGCCGGCCCTGAGGGTGTGCTACGTGTGCGGCCGACCCAGGCCTCTAATTTTGATGGGCCTCACCCTAAGTAGTTAATAGTATATACTGATAATAGTCTGCATGTATACATGTATATTCATGGGCTTTTGCCTTTTGATTGTTGCATTTAGCCTGTTGACTAAATATAGAAGGCTAGAAGCAAAAGCACATGTCTGGCCGTATGTCAAGGAAGAGGCCCTTCGAGTTTCCATAGACTCTTTAGTTTCTATCGATACGACTCGCGGCGGCGCCGCAAACGGCGAGTCAGCGAACAGCGCAGGTAATCAAGATCAATAATTTTTAGGGCTGATTCCCTCGTCGATTTTGATCTCAATTCCCATCATCCTCAATTCCTCATCCCTGATCCATCATCCGTGATCTATTTGCAGCCGATCAGTTCATCAATCATCATAGGTGAGCACATCACCGTTTATTTATTTATTGTAGCTTACATCCTCTTATAATTGTAAAGTAGTAATTGTGTATCGTTTAATTAAATATGTCCATTTTATGAACAGTGAGATATTCTATATAAGTTTTTATGTATTGAACATTGTCAAAATTGACGTATATTTGTGGGAGTATATATATCTATATCTATAGAAAAATTATATAAATACTTTTTAAAAGTGGACTATGGGCCTCTATATTAGTTTTCGACCATGGCCTCAAAAACTCAGGACCGGCGCTGATCTTACAGCAGTTTTTCGGTCAAAAATCTTACAGCAGTTCAGAGCATTTGACAATCTCTGCATCCACCAGCTCCCACAGGAAACTGGGGTACTAAAAGCTGAACAAGCTTAACCAAGACATAGTATAGTAAACACATTTGGTGCACTAGCCTGTTGTCATCTTCATTTTTCTTCCTCCTAATAAATTTTAGAAGTAAAGCTTTTGCCATACTTTCGAAAAAAATAGTAAGTGCAGTAGAACTAGAAGGAGGACTGAAAGCATGAGTTTATCAACGAAGGAGTTTTGATTTGAGAATTCCCTGTACCAATCCTTGACCATTTTTTTCCAATGGTCTTCAGTCTTCACTTGGTTGGTGTACCAACGTACTACCAATGATTTCGTCAACGGAAAAGAATGAATCGTCCTCTGAAATTGATGGCAGTTCGTCTTCCTCCGTATGAACCGAAGCTATTTCTTCTCATTTGATTTTTTTCCGAAGGGCGCCCCACTCGTACCGGTATCGGTTGAGTCACGTGGGCATTTGGTGTTCATTTGAGAACGGTAGGCTACCAGACCAAATTAACTAATTCTTCCAATCTTGAACGATCAGGGTCTTGTTTGGCATAGGTCTATGGTCCAAGAAATCAGTGGAGCTGTGTATACACTTGAGTTATCTTGATGAACTGTTACACAAACAGTTTCAAGATTATTGACTTTAGCATACAAACTCTAGATATTAGGTGAATCTTGGAGTTGGAGTTGTACTAAACAGGGTCTAACTCATAGAAAATCATAATCCAAGAATGTTTTTTTTTTTGACAAGAAATAATCCAAGAATGTTGAAAAGGAGAACTAGAGCAATCTTTTTAAAAATATATATATTACAATCCTTTGTTCGTTTGACATCTTGAACAAAATTTATGCTCATATACTATATCAAGCTATTTCAATTGATTCAATCCATCTATCTAATATGTTTTTTTTTAAAAAAAAAAAACCATCTATCTAATAAGATTTACCTTCTTTTAGTTCTTCGAACAGAAGTTCACTTTCAAGTTCAGGTATTGTGTACATTGGGTCATAAAGAACGCGGTAACTAGAGAAATACTTGCAACACTTTTTTATCATTATTTTCATGCAGCTGTGTCTCTATTGTAATTTCAGGAACTCTCGTATCTAATCTCTCTTTCTCCCTTGCAAGGTTTGGAGAAAAAGCTCATTGAGCCCGCTTAGTGGCTCTTTTTTTTTAAAAAAACTCTGACTGAACTCATTTTTGTTTCAAAAGAATTTTTTTATTCACTTTCGGCAGCTGCTCGGCTCATTATGCTCTGCTCATTACGTTTGGATTGAAGTTGTGTCTCAAACAAATCAGGAGACCATGATAACTAGATTATATGAAATTTGAAAAAGTGCATTTGGTTATTTATCCACCCATGCACTACATATTGGGCTCTAATCCTATATGCTGTCACAACATTAGTTATATAGGCCTCTAAGCCCAGCTTTGTCACAAGATCGCTTGGTTGGGTTTCTTGTGTTGGAACATGCCCATCATGGTTCAAAAAACATTAGATAGGTCAACACTTCCCCTCAAGATAGGATATATACTCTCATCACCATCTTGCTACGTGCTAAATCACACTCTTTTACATCTAAACCTTTGGTTAGGCAACCTACTAATTGATTTCTAGAAAAAACATGACTCAACTCTACTATACCCTCATCTATCTTCTCCTTGATAAAGAAATGTTCAATCTACTGCATCTCGAACCACCTCAATCATTGTCGATTTGATCACACTTATCTCAGTGCAGTTGCTTGCCTCTACATGGAGATTTGATTCCCCGCAGTTCAAGGTTCAGGCGATCATGTGAACTGAGTTTAGCTCAGTTAATTGTGTTGATGGCGGTGAAACATAACAATTTGGGTTCAAATTGACGTGGATGCTTGTATTTATCTAAATTTATTCTAGAACTTAACAACGTTGGTTTTTTCTAGTAGTGGGTAACAGGTTCGTCCGGTGGCGGACTGTCACGATCCGAGATGATTGAGACGGGTAATTTGGGCAGAAATTGGGGAATTCGGGGTAGGAGAGCAAACTTGGGGATGAAGTTAGAAGAAGAACAGGGGAACCGAAAGAGAGAACGAGGGAAATGAATTCAGGTTTCGTTGTTCGATGATGAAACGATTACAAGTCTCGGGTTATATACCGAGCCACACCGCTGCATTGGGCCGAGCTTCTACAGCCTACTAAGCCAAGCGCACAGCGACGCACACAAGCCCAAAACAAATGGAAGCCCACGATCGCCATCTTTCAAACTGATCGGCCGCCATTGCACGATCCCGTCCCGCCTTCACGATTTGCCTGACGACGCGCCTTCTTCATGAGCCGAGTCTTGGATATGACATACCTCTCCTCTTTAAGACCGGCTTGACCCCAAGCCGGATGATTTGGGAACCTTCGATGCATGTCAATAGCCTCTTCCCAAGTTGCCATCGAAGATGGAACAGACTCCCAGTGCACCAGCACCTGCAGAACAGAGGACGCACCTTTCTGACAGACTCAAGATTGCAGAAACTAAAGTGGCAGCACAACAGCTTCAGGATCCACTGGTACAAGAGCAATATCATCTTCGAGGCGCACAGATGGAGGAATATGACGCTTCAACTGAGAGACATGAACCACATTATGAATCCGAGCACTGTCAGGCAATTGCAGACGATAAGCTACTGAACCAATGCGCTCCAGGATCTTGAATGGTCCATAAAACTTGTAACTCAACTTCTGATTAGTTCTTGGTGCCACAGACGATTGAATGTATGGCTGAAGGCGCAGATACACTGAATCCCCAACAGCAAACTGACGTTCAGATCTGCCCTTGTCAGCTTGATGTTTCATTCGCTGCTGAGCTCAATGTAAGTGAAACTGAATAACATCTGACAACAGGTGTCGCTCCAACAGCCATTGCTCCAAATCTGGGCAATGCAACTGAATCTCATTGTTTAACCCAAATAGCCTTGGAGGATATCCATAGAGAACCTCAAATGGTGACCTCGCCAAGTGCCGAATGATAGCTTGTGTTGTACCACGGCTCGGCCACGATAGCCACTTACTCCACCGCCTTGGGCAAGAATTGATCGCACAACGCGAGATAACTTTCTAGGCACCGATTCGGCCTGTTCGGTTTGCCCATCCGATCGAGGATGGTAAGAAGAGCTCATACACAATTCAGTTTTTGACAACAGAATCAATTCCTTCCATAGTTTACTTGGTAAAGACCTTATCCCTATCGGACACAATGGCTTTTGGCAAGCCATGCAACTTGTAGACATTATCAAGGTAAGCTTGTGCTACTGTCGAGCTGAAAAAGGGTGTGAGAGGAATGAAGTGGCCATACTTGGTGTACTTATCAACAACCACCGAGAATAGTGTCATATTTCTGAGACTTGGGCAACCCTTCCACGAAATCCATACAAATAACTTGCCAAGCTTGAGTTGGTATGTCTAAAGGTTGCAACAGCCCAGGAGATTTGACATGTTCAGCCTTTGCTTGCTGACAGACCTGACAAGCTTGCACAAACTTGTGAATTGAATCTTTCATACCAGGCCAAACAAACAGGTTCTTAATCCTGTAATAAGTTGCCAGAAAGCCTGAATGCCCCCCAATTCCAGAGCAGTGAACTGCTTCCAACACATGCTGTTGGGCCAAAATGTTACTCCCCAGCCACAACCGACCTTGAAACTTGATCACTCCATCAACTACAGTGTAATCTCCAGTGGGAGCAGCTAAGATTTCCAATGCTTTTGGGTCATCAACATAACCCAGCTTCAGGTTGTCCAGCCACTCATGGCTGCATAAGGAAATGCTGAATAATGAGGTACCAGAATGACACCTGGACAATGCATCTGCAGCCAAATTAGAAGCTCCTTGCTTGTACACAATTTTGAACTGCAAATCCATGAGCTTCGAATGCCTTCGCTGAATTTTTGATGTGATTCTCTTCGTTGAGATGCAAAAGCAAGCTCTTGTGATCGGTTTTGATCAAAAATTCTGCATGCTGCAAATATGGTCTCCATTTGTCCACAGCCAGAATGATAGCCATGCATTCTTTCTCATATGTGCTCAAAGCTCTATTCTGAGGAGAGACTGCCTTACTCAAATAAGCAATTGGGTGGCCTTCCTGCAACAGCACAGCCCCAAACCCCACATCACTAGCATCAGTCTCTAAGATGAACTGTTTAGCAAAATCTGGAATGGCCAAGACTGGTGCAGTAACCAATGCATGTTTAAGCTGACAGAAGGCAGCTTGATGTTGAGAGGTCCACACATAAGGAATTCCCTTCTTGAGTAAATCTGTTAACCCTCTTGTCATCAACCCATAATGCCTAATAAATCTCCTGTAGTAACCAGTGAGACCCAAAAATCCTCTCAACTCCTTTATATTTTTTGGCACAGGCCAATTCTCCACTTTGCTACAATCTTTGATTTTTCAGTGGCAACCCCTCTACGAGAAATTGTATGGCCCAAATATTCAATTTCATGCTGAGCAAAGGAACACTTGGATAGTTTGATGAAGAACTTATGCTTCCTCAAAATGTCAAACACTTGCTGCAGTAGTAAGGTATGTTCCTACAGAGTCTTAGAGTAGACCAAGATGTCATCCATGAAGATAATCACTCCTTTTCTCAACAGCTCGGCAAATACCTGATTCATGACACTTTGAAATGTTGCTGGGGCATTAGTAAGTCCAAATGCCATGACTAAGAACTCATACAAGCCACTATGAGTCTTGAAAGCAGTCTTATGAGTGTCCTCGGGTTTGATGCAGATTTGATGATAACCAGCTACGAAATCTAATTTGGAAAACCACACAAAGACCAACAACTCATCAATCAACTCATCCACCACGGGCATTGGGTGTTTATTCTTAATCGAGCATTGAGGTGCCCGTAATCCACACAAAACCTCCAAGTTCCATCCTTCTTTTTGACCCGTAAGGCTACGAGAAGCATATGGACTTTGACTGGGTTTAATGATGCCATTCTTCAACATCTCAGCAAGCTGTTTTTCAATCTCATCCTTTTGAGCTGGTGAGTACTTGTATGGTCTGATATTCACAGGTACCATTCCAGGAAGCAAATCAATGGCATGATCAAAAGATCTGGGTGGAGGTAACTCGGTTGGCTCCCCGAAACATCCGCATAAGAGCTTAACAACCGCTGAATTGTGTCGTAGCATAGTCTCGATCTGCCGTTAGTCACAGAAAAACAGGGAGACATAACATTGCCCTGAACACCAGCTTCCTCCAACCACTTTACTTGGACACAATGCAGAATTGCATTCCTAGCCATCATGCCTTGCGAGTTTCAAAATGAAACAACAAAGACACTCATTCAACCGATTAGTCACACCCCCGCAACTGAATTTTCTTGCCTTGATGCACAAATCTCATTATCTTCTTAGACCAGTCCACCCACATAGGACCAAGACTCTAGCCAATCTTGGCCTAGCACAATATCAAAACATTTCGGTGGAAGCACACCCAAGGTAGTGGCAAAAGTTTGACCCCGAATAAGCCAATGAAGATTCGCACTTGTGTTGAACAGATCATTGGGGAGCCATCGCCAGATAATGAACTGAGCGAGTTCACAAGAATCGATGGCTAGCTTCAACCGAGTCACCAACTCGCACCGATAAATGAAGATACACTTTTGCCGTAATCCACTAATATGAAGACCTCTGTCTTGTTAATCCGGCCACAAAGCTTCATTGTCATTCTCTTCACTTGCTTCGGAACCTTGACATCCTTCGGGACGAGAACATGTTCAAATAACATCGAATCGCTGTCTGATCCTCTTCCTCATCACTGTCCAGCATCTTGAACATCTCCTCAATCACATGGATTCGAACATGTGGTGGACATTTGTGCTCTCTATCCCATTTATTGCCACACTTGTAACATAACCCTTTCTGCTTTCTCTCCTGTTTCAGAGCCGAAAACCTGACAGAAGATTCAGCAGGAGTAGCGATGGACTTATGTTTCTCAGTATCAAACTGCTTCCCACGATCATGATACTGCTTAGCACCACTTTTCCCAAACTCTCTGAACACCCCTTTTCCTTTGCTACGGCTCAACTCAACCTCCTGAAGCAAAGCTAAAGCGCTAGCAGTGTCTACATCTTTTGGCTGATGCAGAATCAGAGCAGACCTGATCTCTTCCTTCAACCCCGCAACAAACCGAGTCACAAAATATGTCTCGTCGTACCCAGAATTGTACAGCAGCAAGCTATGCGCGCCTTGCTCAAATTCTAAGACATAGGCATCCACCGTCGAGGTCTGCACAATTGATTCAAACTGCTGAAGAACAAGGGGATACTGATTTTTGTCGAAGCGGTCCATGACGAGCTGGCACAACGCGGCCCACTCCACCACGCGTCCACGCCGCTCCACCGTATGCAGCCAGGTCTTCGCCGGTCCCGTGAAGTTGAGTGCCGCGAAGCGCGTCTTCAGAGATGGATGAACCGCATACACCTCGAAATAGGTCACACAATCATGTCTCCATAGCCGTGGATTGGAACCATCAAATTTTGGAAACTCCAACTTAGGAAATGGAGGAGGACGCAATGAGGGATCTGAGTAAGTCTCAACTAACGCACCTGCATCATAGTTCGGCGGCCGGGTTCGACGGAACCTGCCGCCGTGTTCGCCACTCCCGTTGGGCTGCCCGGTGTCTCGCGTCAATGGTGGAGACGAAGACCCCGGAGTAGCATTTAGGTCGAGCCCCGAGGTGGAGGCCGTGCGACCATGGTGTGCGCGATGGGCGGCGCGCCACCACCGGGGAAGCCCGGTGCTCCCCGCCGCCCGGGTGCGGCAATCCGCCGAGCACTCCGGCCCGGGTGCGAGTCCGAGCGCCCTCGATGTCGATCGCGTCCACTCGGCGGAGGAGGCCGTCGACGCGCGAGGTGGTGGTAGCGTTCGGGCCGTGGTGAACTCCTCCGCCTTCGAAGCCATGTCGGCGATGATGAGCTCGACTCCGACCACCGCTTGCCGCGGATGTCGTTGGACGAGTCGAGGGTCTTCTTCATCATGTCTTCGATGCCGGCGAACGCCTCGCCGCCGTCGCGAAGGTCTCCATGGTGGTACGCATCTCCTCGAACTTGGCCGTGATCTCCTCAAGCGAAGCAGCCATGGCGGATTGCAGCTTGCTCGGCTTACGCGCGGGGAGCCGGGACGAAAAATTCAGCGGTGGAAAACAAATTTGGCGTGAAATTGCGGGAGCTGGATACCAAATGTCACGATCCGAGATGATCGAGACGGGTAATTTGGGCAGAAATTGGGGAATTCGGGGTAGGAGAGCAAACTTGGGGATGAAGTTAGAAGAAGAACAGGGGAACCGAAAGAGAGAACGAGGGAAATGAATTCAGGTTTCTGTTGTTCGATGGTGAAACGATTACAAGTCTCGGGTTATATACCGAGCCACACTGCTGCATTGGGCCGAGCTTCTACAGCCTACTAAGCCAAGCCCACAGCGACGCACACAAGCCCAAAACAAATGGAAGCCCACGATCGCCATCTTTCAAACTGATCAGCCGCCACTGCCTGATCCTGTCCTGCCTTCACGATTTGCCTGACGACGCGCCTTCTTCATGAGCCGAGTCTTGGATATGACACGGACCTAGAGAATTATGGAGGGGGTGCGGCTTGCGGTCTAAGGACAAAACAATAATTCAACTTAATAGCACAATAGCCATAAGTTTACCATGAATAGTTTAAAACAAGCAACATTGATGCACATGAACAATAAAGTAGTGGTAATAATATATTTGTGCCTACTATTTATCAAAATATACTAAGTGAATCACATTAGCAACAAAAGATTGTCCATTTTTTTCCTAGCGTCAACAAGAAAAAAGACAGGAATTAAAAAAAAAAACTAAAATCATTTGAAGTTGCTTACTGGAAAGATAAAGATGAACACAAAAAGGAGAGAGGCGTAGTGACGTTCTTCTACCTGCTGCTTGCCTGGGCAGCTGGCCGCCGGCCGGTGGCGCGCGGTGCACCCTGCTGCTGCTGCTTGCCGCCGATCGGAGAAGCCAGCCACAGCCAGGCGTCCGTGAAGCTAGCCGCGACCGTGATCGGAGGAGCCGAGAAGACGGAGCGACGAACGACAGAGAAGGCTGCGGCCGCGGGAGGGGATACGTGCATACATACAGTACGTTAATGCGATGAGTCGAAGCGACGGACCGGAGGATGCGTGCGTGCGTGCGTTAATGCTATGTTGCTGCTGGGCTGTGGGCCGAGAGTTGCCAAGTTGCACGGAAGAAACAGTTGTGGTCTCTTTCAGCTGAGCTGTGGGTGCGAGTATTTGGATCTAGTGGGTGCGGACACGGTGAAGATTCGTATACCATCAAGTATTTCATATTTTCGTGTGGGTGCGGTCGCACCGTGCGTCATGAACGTAGATCCGCCCGTGGGTTCGTCGACAACGAGACAAGCTCATAGAGGTTGAGTGTGGATACACGTCCATAAGGTTAAATGTCTAATTCGAAAAGGAAGTTGTAGGCAGTCATCGCAGATCTTACGTGTATTGGGCTCTAAGCCCAATGCTTTTGTCGCAATATTAGAGAACCCAACATTTTATGATGCCATGTATTATCTAATAAACAAGAGCAGCAGCAAAAACACAGAGAATACCAGATGTCCGTCCTAATAATTTCCTTCTTGGTTCAGAAGACCTTGCGCACTTATAATTTGGGCTTCTTTTGCGCACTTGGCTCACCTTCCTTGTCTTTCCCTAATAGACACTGCTACCAGCACTGCAGAAAAACCAAACACAAAATATGAGCAATCGATGGCAACAATGTTAAACAAGAGCCATCAGATTTCCTCCAGTAGTCCAGTGGCCTACCAAACAGCACTACCTTATCATCCAGTCATTGGTAACATATCCACAACAGCATTAGGATGAACTGAAACTAGCTAGTGCAAATCTAGGAACATCTCATTTATTTATATATGTATGATTTTATTAAGAGACACTGGATTACAGGAGATATATTACAGTACTGAGGAACATATATAAAAAAATTGGCATGACCCGAATATTTGGGTTGTAGAAGCTCATGCAATGCAGGTATAACCTTATGTGTTTCTCTCGCTGTATAGATAGCATCTGCACGTTCTAAAGATAGCATATACTCCGTATGTCCTATAATGAGAACAGAAAAAGACAGGTAGGAGTAATCCACACGTTTTAACAAGAGATTCCGAAACCATACTTTGATTAGCACATTGTTCAATCCAATGTTTTTCGAGCGCATATATGCCTGATTGGAGAGACCACATTTTCATGATTAACCATTGTGCAAATTAATTGGGAACCTAGAAACTGACCAAATATGTAATGTACCTGGAGTGCAGAAGCTCATGTATGGAACCGCTCTACTGGCACCAAAGCTCTCTTTTACCACCTTGGTTCTCCCAGACTTTAGATTGAGAGAGAAAAGCCTATTATCTTTGCACGACCATATGAAATTTTTTTCAAGGCCGGCAAAAACTTTGCCGGATTTATATTAGACGAATAAAAAGAAAAGGCAAGTGCCGGCCCAGTTTTTGACCTAAACCGAGAAAAACCAAACAATTTGGAGGTACTACTCCAACGCACACCTAGAGTACCAAAAAAACAACTCAACTTGGTCAATGGACCCAACTATACTAGTAAACTACTCAACTAACACGGCCAATGAGTCTCGTCAACTCCAAGCGACGCACACTTGGTCACCGATCTCCCGCTACGACCAAAACAAAGGCGAAACTTGAGAAGAGCGCCCCAAGCCGCCCCAAACACACCCAACGAACGAAACTCCACCCCGGAACTCGGATCTCCAAGACAACTGACAACTACCACTCAAGCGCGTCGGATTGGGACATCGACCGCAGAACCACTCTGAAACTACTCCTTGGATCTCCGAGGTCCCGAGCTTCCTCCGCCGTCGGGGGTGACCTAGAACAACCGAGCCACCCGCAGTCTCACCAACATCTCGCTAAAGCCAAGATTTCAGTCGTCCCGAGAGCACAACACAAGAAGCTTCAAGATACAGTAGAAGCGTGGCCTTCACCTCGTCCGGTCGGATTGGGGCATCGACACGAACATGAGGCTCATTAGGCGCACCCCGGCCAACTCCTCGCCACCCCGTCGGATTGGGACGTCCAGAGCCTCTCCACTCGCCACCGCACCCGTCCGCAGCCGCCTCAACTTCGAAGCCGCCACGAACACCGGCCACGCCACCGAGGCGTCCCTGGTGCCCCAAAGCTGCTGTCGGCCGTGCTACCACGGCACCGCAGACACCCTGCACCACCGGCCAAGAAGGGGAAGCACCAAGACCACGCCTCCAAGGAGGGTAATGACGCCCTCAGGCGCCGCCGTTGTCTTGCCGGAGGGACCGGCATGGCTTTCGCCGGTGCAGACCCGACCCCTCGCGGGGCCCTAAGAGAGGCCGTCCCAGCCACCACCAACCACGGGGAGCCGCCGGCCGGGACGACAAGCGCCATCCTCACCGCAGCACCTCCCGGCCCAGACTACCTCCACCTCCACCGTCGCCACGCCACCATCACACCACCGCAACACCACCCCTCCTCCAGCCACCCCAACCGCCGGCACAAAGACCACTGCAGCCCCGCACCGCCCTCCACCGGCACTTCAGGCGCCCCGGTGGGCGGCTCTTCTTCCTCCACCGTGACGTCGCTGCACCTCCACCACCACAATCACCGACGCCTCCACCACCACTCACAAGAAGAACCGGCGGTGGAGGGGATCCGCCGCCCTCGAGCCGGAGACGCCGCCGGCCTAGGATCTCGGTGTTGACTCGCGCCGCGGCAGCACCTCCTCGCCGCCAAAGCCGGATCGGCGGTGGAAGGCCGGATCCACCCATAGAGAGGCCGGATTCGAGGCTCCGACCGCCACCAAAGCCCGACGCCGCCGCCTTTGTCTTCCATGGGAGACCGACGGGGAGAGGGGAGGTCGTGGCGAAGATGAGGGAGACTCCCGGCCGCCACCGTCCTTGCTCCCCACCGGAGCTCCGGCGGTGAGCTTCGACGGCGGCGAGACGGGAGGGCGGGGGTGAAGGGCCCGAAGGCGGGGGCTGGCGCCCGCCAGTCGCCCTCACGGAGAGCGGCGGGGGCCGGGCGAGGCGACCATATGAAAATGACTCCACCAGCTCCAGTATCTGCAAAGCCAACCACATTGGTCCATCTGAGCTTTGTTTGGAGTAGCTCACCAAGGTCTATGACTTTGCTCTGAGCCCATCTTGCATCCTCATCCCTTGACCACAAATGCAGTGTGGGCATTTGAAACGTGAACTGAGAGAAGGCAAACGCTAGTCTGCCCTCCATAACAATTAGCGTGGCCTGCAGGTTGAAGTGTTTCTGGAGCACACCATCTAATGGTATGCGAATCGAAGATGATTCTCGTGTCAGCAAATCATACTTGAGGATAGCAGGTTCTCCAGTGCTCAGACGAGCTGCACTGGCGTACGCAACTAGCTACGCAAAAGGCCTTGCAGTTACGCAACGGCTGCAGCGGGGGCCGGCATATCTTACGCAAGTGTTGCGTTCGCTCGCTCGTCCTGTGTTTTACGGTGATGTACGGACGGGACGCAAAAGGACGACGCGGGGCCCGCTGAGGAGAGAGAGAAGGGAATGGCCTGCGAGGAAGGGGAAGGGCTGCTGCGCTTGCTCGCCGGAGAGGACGAGAGATGCGCGCCGCGCCGAGCTCCCGTCTCCTCGCCGAGCCGCGCGCCCCCGAGCCGCCCGCGGCGGAGGGTGGGGCTTCGCCGGAGCGGGCCTGGCTCGTCCGCCCGATCCGGCGCACGCCGCCGCGCCCTTCCTGCGGACCTCGCCGGCGCGCGCGCAGGGACGGGGGCGGACTCCGCTCCTCCGCCCGGCTCGCCGCGGGGAGTCGCGCTGCCACGCCTCGCGAGGAGGTGCCGAGGAGGAGGCGGCGGGGAGGCCCGGGATGCGAAGGTGCCGAGGCTCGAAGAGGAGAAGGGCCCCGCGCCGCCATGGCCGGCGCCGGCCGAAGAGAAGAGCCCGCCGCGGCCGCTCGTCCTCCTTCTTCGCGCCGGCGAGGACGCACTGGGGGCCGCCGCGAGGACCCGCTCCTCCGCGTCCATGGCCGGGGCCACCGCCAGGACGAGCTCCTCCGCATCCATGGCCAGGGCCGCGCCGGCGAGGACGCGCTGGGGGCCGCCGCCGGGACCCGCTCCTCCGCGTCCTCTCCGTATCCATGGCCGCAATGCCCTCGCGAGCTCGTCCTCTCCATTGCCGAGGACGAGTACTACTACTAGTACTTGCGAGACGAGGAGCGGCGGATGGACCGAGGATGGTGAAGAAAAAAGAATAAAAAAATATGATAGTGGGTCCCACTTGTTGGTATTGAGGAAACTATAAAGGATTGATGAGTGCGGAGAAAGTTGGATGAGTAAGGAATCTGGGCAGCCCAGGGATGGAATATTTCTTTAGAGGGATGAAAATAGAGTTCCACGAGTGCGGATAGTCTCAGCGAGCGACACTTGAAGTAGACTGCACTGCCGATAAGGACGCTGTTCCCCTTCTCAAAATAATCATGGTGCTCCTCAGCATAGACGGGATCGCTCCACCTACTAGCTTGGGATGAGTAGACGGAGACGAACGTCCGCCAATTCCGATCGGACCCCACGAAGACGACCATGAAGGGGCCACCGTGGCAGTCGAGATGGTTGCAGCCGTCGTCAGCCACCGTGCCGGCGCAGAGCACGGCCGCGTCCCAATGATCAGACGAGTAGGGTGAATACCTTGGCCATCTGGGCAGTTTCCTTAGCTCGTGCGCGATGGGATCCAACACGAAGAGATCCACCGGGTCGCCCCTGGGCGCGGAACGGAGGAGGACGCGGCCGTGGGATGAGTGCACGGCTTCCATGTAGCGGTAGGCGGGGTCGCCACGATGCCGCGGCTTGAACGACGACGTCGGGACGAACAGGCGGTCCTGCGCGGTGCGGTCGCGCAGGCACACGAAGCCCAGCAGCGGCGGCGCGGCGTGGAACTCGCGGAACCGGCGCCGGAAGCCGCGCCCGCAGACGAGGCGGCACCACCGCTTGCTGACGGCGGCGGCGCGGACCAGGCTCGCCGGGTCGTCGGGCGGGAAGCGGAGGAGCACCTCTTCCACGAGCTCCTCCGGCAGCGCCGCTGCCGTGCTGCTTGCCTGCTTCTTGGTCGGACTCGGATCCATAGCCCGGCGGCCCGACGGCCGGACGCGAGGGCAGCGGTGAACCTGTACAAGTGAAAGGGGAGTAACTGCTTGATCTGCGAGGGCAGTAACCGGCGGCGGCCGATGGCGATGCCCCGCGAAGAGAAATGGAGGGAGGAAATCTTCTGACAGGTGGAGCCAAAGAACAGTGAAAGTTCTGTATTTCTCATTTGTTTTTCTCATACGGTTTTGCTTTGAGTTATAACTATGATTTGAATTTAGTACTCAACCTGACAGGGGTAAATGAAAATCTCACTGGAAGTAGATTGGATCAGCTAGAATTGTTTCGTGGAATAAATTAAGGAGAATTTTTATTGAAACGGTTAAGCAGACAACACGGATCATTCTAATAAGGATGTAAAATAGGCTTATATATATTCTAAAGAACATTGAAAAAGAATGGTATAATGTTACTCTCCGTTGAAGAAGTTTCATTTTTAGGTGCTTCTTGGCAGCAAAATTTTACAAAAGAAATAAAGAACAAAATCTAAATGTCCCATTTATCATGAGTCATGAACAAATAATACTGTACTTTGCATCGCTCTAAAACAGCAAAACTAGAAGCCAACAACTCCTGTGTATCTGTACTTTGTTGATGCTACCACTACGGCACTACCATGGCTTTGCGGCGGCCGACGAACCGAACAGTGTCCGGAGAACGGTGTCCCCGAGTCCGGGGACGGCGGACAGGAAGTGCCCGGTGCCGGGGAGCTCGTGGTAGTTGACCCAGGAGGCTCCCGGCGACGTGGCGCTGCAGGACGACCGGGACCAAGCCGTCCTCGTCGCCCTGCCACATGTGCACGGGGCACGGCGGCTCCGGCAGCGCCATGGGGTCGAACTCCCACTTGCCGAACATCACCGTCATGTCCCGGTAGTAGGACTCATGTATACCCTGCTGCGTGGCCATCTCCCTCTTCTTCTCCAGCGTGCCGTCGGCGGCCAGCGCGGCGCGGACCGCGGCGTCGCGCTTGTTGGGGAGCGGCGTGGTGTTGTCGACGACGGTGGACGTGGGCAGCCAGCGCTGGTCCATCCACCAGTGGAGCAGCCCCGGCGCGTGGTGCGACACGCGCAGCGCCCACTGGTCCCCGCGCGCCTGCCGCGCGTACGCCTGCGCGGCGAGCTCCGCGGGGAGGCCCGGCCACCAGTAGTTCACCACGGGGGCTAGCATGGCGGCGCCGGCGAGCCTGTGCGGGATGTAGCGCAGCGCGCCCCACACGGCGTGGGAGCCGAGCGAGACGCCCACGGCGTAGAACTTTTCGCCGAGGTCTAGTGCGTCGGCGAGGTCCGCCATGTCCTGCGCCGCGCTCCGCACGGACCGCCGTGGGTTCGGGTCGCTCTCGCCGTAGCCCGCCCGGTCGAAGGCCACCATGTACACGCCCAGCTCCTCGGCGACTTCCTGCAATGGTTACAAGAAAACGTTTGGTCAGCACGCTGCACGGTAACTAAAATCAATCAGACGGTAGATGTGAATATGATGAATTGTTCGTGGTTCTGACTTTTTGTTCTTGTTTTCGTGACGTTTAGCAGAAGTGTGGTGATAATGACAGTGTGTAATGGATCAACGGGAGACTACATCAGCGTTGCTGTAAATAATCAAAGTGAAATTCGTTCATGGGCGTTGACAAAATAAACGATCTTTCTTCTCCTAACTATAAATAATTGCGAACTGGTCAGCTTTCTGAACACCGTTAGTCCCTTAATCTCGGCCGTTGATATCTAATCGACCAAATCGACAGCTAGGACAACATACTGGCAGCTAGGCCTAGGACAGCTGTTTACTTAATTTTCAGCATTCGGATGACAGCTACTATCAATTCCAGTTCGTGGCAGTGTGTCCGTGCGACGTGGTCACCAGCTCCATACATCATTTTACAGCTTTATCATGAAAGAGACACTCTACAATCTTTTTTTTTTTTCTAAAATACAAAAAAAGAAACCTCTGAAACGTTCAAGGTGACGGAGTTGTTGCGTGCTAGCTAACCTGTGAGGCGCGGAGGCTGTCGAGTCGGGACCCGGAGAACCCGTGCGAGAAGACGATCTTGAACCGCGCGCGCTCCTGGGCACGCCGGACTCCTCGTAGGCGAGGTGCCGCCCGTCGCGCAGGCGCACCCGGCGCGCCGTCACGGGCGGGCCCCGGGCGCCCCGCACACCCGCGGCGGTGGCGGCGGCTGCACCGCGGCCCGGGACAGCCACTCGCCCAGCTGCCCCATCGGGTCCACCAGCAGCCCGGTGCCGGTGGCGGAGGCATCGTCGTCGCCTTTCTCACGCTTGCCGCCGCAGCCACCGAGCGCTTGCGCCGACGCCCATAGGAGACGCTCCATTGTCCGACGGATCGGACAGCCGGGATGCTGTTGCTGCGCCGCTGGAACTTGGGCCGCCGGTTGCTCTGCGTAGGCAGCTTGGCACTGCAGCTGCTGGCGGCCGGCCGGATGTGTGGAAGGAGGCAGGAGGAGCGGTAGGTGAGCGGCAAGCGTCCCGCGCGCCGGTGTTATTTATGGGGGCGCTCCCGCGCGTAGTGTGGTGGCATGTGGACGTGGTCGTGCTGCGTGCTCACTCGCCTGGATGGCGTCCTGGCGACTCGGCTTTCTTTTGGTGGCTTTGTTTATTGGCCGGGGACAACGCGGTTTTCCGGGTTATGGTGGCGCGCCGGCGAACGCGTCGGTGGCGGTCGGATGTGGCCACCAGGGCCACGCCGAGCTTCCTGAAGGCTGCTGGCTGTGCTGCATGCCTGCGTCGTGTGATGTCCTCCGACCGAGTGGCGTCGCAGCTGGCCAGCTGCTGCGCGAGCACGGATGCACCTGCACGGCTGCACACCGGACGTCCCTTTTTTAATGAGCTCAGACTCAGAGCTCATGTGCAAAGCTGATCGAGGGAATTGAAGCGTGACTAAATAAATAAGCAATGCTGACCTGCGTTTTTTTACCGACCGGTTACCGGCGGTTTGCCCGGTCGGACTTACCGGTCCGGTCCGCAGCAAAATCGGCGGTAAACCGGTCAAAACCGACACATGCATTAAAAAAAACCGAAACCGGCCCGGTTTTTGCCGGTAACCCGGTCGGTTTTTTAAAAACCGACAGACCGGTTCGCGGTAAAAAAAAAACACGTATGCGACCCATGACTTCTTGGTTTGGATGTATATATATGTAATGAAATGGATGTACGGTTCCTTTTTCCCCGTTAAATTATTATTTCCATTCCAATGTCTATTGCGCTTTGTTGAACGAGTGGGCCTTCAGGGCGGACGCTCCATTATCTTATCTCTTTTTTTTTCTTCATATATAATAATACTACGCTCCATGATCACACATTGTCCGTACTTTGTTCGAACTCCTTTGCCTCCCGCCCTCGCGTCGCCTCCCCCGAGGGCGACCCGAGGCCCCCGCCTCCACCCAGCTGCCAGCCCCGCGCCTCGCCGGCCGGGGCGCCGGCCGCGCCGCCCTCGCGGCGGCGGTGGCCCGACGAAAGGGTGGCGCTCAACAAGGCTCCCTCCCCGCACCCCCGCGCGCGGGCCTCCTTCCCCGCTCCACCTCCTCTCTCCCCCCCCACTTCTCCTCTTGCCCCGGCGGCGGCCGCCGGCGGCGGCGGATCCGGCCTCCCGGCCGATCCGGCCGTCCGTGGCCGGATCTGCCCCGGGCCCTATGGCTCGGCCGGACTAAGTGGGCGGCGGCGCGCCCTCCCTTAGGGTTGACGGCGGCGCGCGCTCCTCCCCTCGGGTCGACGGCGCGCCCCTCCCTAGGGCCCGGACGGGGCCGGCGGCGGCGCTGGACGCATGGCGGCGGCGGTGCTCCTCCCACTAGGGTCGACGGCGGCGGCGGCGCGCCCTCCCTACCCGAAGCAGGCCGCGCCGGCGGCTCGGGCGCGCGAGTCCCCGGCCACCTCCCCTTGCCTCAACGCCCTTCCTCGCGGGTCGAGGTGGCCGGCCGGCCCCGGCCCTCGCGTCCGCGGCGGTCGCACGGCCTTTGGTGGCCTCCGTCGCCCCTGCTTGTTGCGACGTGCGGGACTGGGGGTGCCGGGCCACAGGCCGCCGGCTGCGGCGGCCTAGGGTTTGGGCCCCGGCGGCTTCGGCGGCGCGGCCGGCTCGGCCGGCGGCCGGCGTCGGCGGCCACGCCGGTCCCCGGCCACCCCACCCCTGCGCGGATGGATCGATGCTCCACTGCCGCGGCGTCCGGGCCTCGAGGCGGGGTGCCTCGGCCTGGGTCTGATGCGGCGGGGAGGCTTCATGCACTACTCCGCATCGGGACATCCGCGACATGGTGGTGGCTCCGTCCTCGGCGAGAATGCCGGCTTGTTGCTTCTCGCGCCTTGGCCACCCTCCCCTCGACCCCGACGCCCATCCTTCGGGCGGGTTGGGTGGCCGGCCGATGCAGCTCGTGCGGGCGCCTCGGCCGAGGTAGGCCCAGGCTGTGCCCTTCCTCCCCTTCCCCGCTTGCCGCGTCCTCGGGGAGGGTGGTGTGTGCCACATTCTCGCGCCACGACCGATGCGCCTCGCGCTCGCTGCCCCGGCCCTCGAGGCGGCTCGGCCGGGTTGCTGCGGCGGGGATGCCCCCAACCCGAACTCGCGCATCGGGCGGTTCTTGGCGATCCCGGACGGTCCTTAACGCGCGTCCGCCCCCTTCCTCCCTTTGCCGGGCGATGGCGGTGATGGACGCCGAGGCCTCTCACCACTACACTCCCTACGGCTAGCACAGGCCCGTCTTGCCGGGGAGGCAAGATAGCGGCCGGCGACAAGCATTTGGCGCGCCCCGCCACACCGCTCTCTCTCTCTCTCTCCCCCCC
>JAENPR010002304.1:0-63814 GCA_018135685.1 Themeda triandra | reverse complement strand
ATTACAACCCAGTGGGAAATATTCCTAACACTCTCCCGGCACACCCGGCCAAGGGTAGCCGTAGAACACCATTCGTACAACTCAGGAATCACGGATCCGAACAGCGCCTCACTTAGGGTTGCCACCATGCCATGAGGTCAGGAATTATAACACCTGCCTCTGGACTTACGGACATGACTTTCCACACGGACATACCACGCCGGATATGCCAATGGATCGGAATTATAACACCCATGTCGGCGGGTGAGACTTGATACTCTTCGCGATCCGGCCTAAGTTGAACTACTAGGCTTCGCGGCGGATAACCTCCGATCCGGCCCGGCTAAGTGCTAGGCACTGTTCAACATGACTAAGATGGGCTCCATTCCTTGTGTGTGATTAATTTGCACGACGGTACGCTTCACTAACAAGGTTGGCCGACCACTGTAGCTCATGCGCTCCGCCTTGCCTTCGATTTACATACACATGGTTATTTGCACGATAGCACATATAGCCAACCGTGAACCATCATCCTAATTTCTCGCAAGTGATTATTAATCACTCGACTTCTACCGTTTAAGCATGGCTAAGCAAATGCTACGGTATCATATCATTAGGATTTCCGGAATAATAACCTGGACAAGGAATGATATAAATGCGGCAAGGGTGCCAATTCAATTCCTAGAACTTAATGCAACAATCATAAAGCATTTAGTAATTATAAAAGTT
This sequence comes from Themeda triandra, assembly GCA_018135685.1. Taxonomy (NCBI): domain Eukaryota; kingdom Viridiplantae; phylum Streptophyta; class Magnoliopsida; order Poales; family Poaceae; genus Themeda; species Themeda triandra. The sequence continues at coordinate 63,106 of JAENPR010002304.1, read as the reverse complement.
AGGAAGTTAAAATGCTCAGGGGCTTGCCTTTCACGAAGGTTGATGGTTCGTGTCGTGGACACTCAAGAACAACCTCCTCTCCGTAAAGGGTTCGATCACACGAACCTTCGCTCCTGAGGATTCTCCGGCTCCTGCGGACACGTTCCCTCGAACTCCAACGAGAGTCACTCCCATTGCGCACCTATTGCATGCATATGCATTAAATAAGTATACCGACTACATAAGTGAGGATAGTGATGATGACATGATGCTCATGATGACCGGTTGATAAGATTACATCACTGGACACTCGTTTACGAGTCCTCCGGCTATATTCAAATCACTATAAACAAGGTATTGTATTTTGCTTATGAAAAGCTAACACACTTACCAAATCTATACAACTGAACATATAACAACTCATCTGGAGTTAAAGATCTAGCACCTGCACCTAATACCTTACTCGAATTAAATTGAGCACATAAAATAACCTCTATTAACATATTGACATGAAAAACATGAGCTCAAACAATTAAGTAAAGGTGCCAAAGGTCATTAGGAGTAATGACCTAGGGTCAACACTCAATCCAAAAAGTCAAACAATCCCTATAATGATTAATCCAGTTTAAAGATTAATTAAAGCATTAAACAATTAATTAATTAAGCATAAATAAGGTATAAAATAAAATTACTCCAATTAAGTCCAAAATTTTATCTTAAGCTACTTACATCAAAACTAAGCCACACAATAAATTTCAGGATTTTTGGAATAACAAATAAATTAAAATTGAAAGAAAGAACATTTATTAATTAAAGGAGCTAATTAATTCTCATGCAAAACATTGCCCAAAATCAGATTTCATATTTTTCCTAGATCAAGCATCTCATGAGAAGGCTACACAAAAATTTTCATAATTTTTGGAGCTAGGAATAATTTTATATAAAATAGACAAATACGAGATACTATTCACTCAAAATTCAAATAGAAAAGCATTTTAAAAAAATGAAAACCAGCGCTCGGCCGATTTGGCCGCGCGGCCCGGCTCGGCCCATCTGCGCGGTGCGGGCGCGCGCGCCCGGCAGATCGCGGCGGCGACAAGAATGCGCGGCGGCTCGGCCGGGGCGGCCGGCCCGGCCAAAACGCGCAGCCCAAAGAGCCCGGCCCGGCCAGCCAACCACAGCGACGCGGCCACGCGCGACACGCAGCGCGTGCGCGCGCGACTTGAACCGGCGGGGCCCACCCGTCGGCGACCCATAGCGGAGGAGCGGGGGTCTCGCCGGCCAAAGCTCGACACCGCGAGCTTTCCGGCGACGGACCGGTACCACCGTGCTCCCGTGATCCGGCGAACACGATGGGCTAGAAGATGGGGTGGATTAGGGTTGCGAACTAGGGCGGCGGTGTCCGCGGCGGCGCGGCGGCGAGATGGACGGCGACGGCGGCGGCGGGTCGCCGGCTCCGATGAAGATGATGGCTAGGGCGTGGGTGTGTGAGCACCACAGTGCTAGGGTGACCCTAATTCTATGAAAATGAAGACCAAGATCATGGTGGGGAGTTGGGGGCTCGGCGGACCCGAGCTCGCGGCCATGGCGGCCATGGCGGCGGCGCGGAATTCGGGCTCACCTTGCGATGGCGTGGGGCACGGTGTGGTCGGGGAGGGAGAGTGGCTCGTGGCGGAGCTGTGGACGAGTTGAATTGGGAAATGATCAAGTGGCGAGGGCGGAATTTTGCGGGCGACGGTGATGGCGGCCGACGGAAGCGAAGAGAAGAAAATGGAGGAGAAGGGAAGTTGGGATGGCCGGCTTTGGCTTCAATGCGCGGTGAGGTGGCCGCGGCTTCGCGACGCCGTCCACGCGCTCGGCCGCGGAAGGCCGGGAAGGCGCGGGATGGCCACGGCGACGGCGGGAGCGAGGAGAGGAATGGCGAGTTACTGTAGCACTAGGGAAATTTTCCACTTTTTCAAAAGCTCACAAATTCATATTGAAACATGAAAATCTTCCAATGTAAAAGTTGCTCCAAATAATGAAAATGACAACTTTGCTTTTTGAACCATATCAAAATTCTAAGTATTTTTGAAACTAGGGTTTCCAAATTTGAATTTGAATTTGAATTTCAAACACCACTCAAATGCAATGCCACTAATTAACCTAATGATGATTATGCACATGTAATTAGGCCTAATAACACTTGAGGTGTTACAGCCTTTCCCCCTTAAGAAAATCTCGTCCCGAGATTTTGAAAAGCGTACCATTTGGAATAGAAGAATGGATAAGTATTTTTCAAATAGTCCTCTCGTTCCCATGTTGCATCTTTCTCACTGTGGTTACTCCAAACCAGTTTGAATAATTTCACCACTCATTGCGAGTCACCCGTTCTATAACATCCAATACCTTCACTTTGGCTCTTCTTCATAGGAAAGATCGAGATTGTAATTTGATACCCACGACTTTAATTTCTTCTTCCGAGATGCGAAGACATTTCTTCAAGCGAGAGACATGGAAGACTTTGGAAAGATAGTTCCCATTTCGGGAGGTAGTTGAAGTTTATAGGCTACTTTTCCACACTTCTCAATGATTGGATAAGGTCCAATATAACGGGCGTGAGTTTACGCTTCACACCGAAACGTTGCACACCTTTCATGGGCGACACCTTGAGATATACATGGTCATCCACCTTGAACTCAATAGACTTCCTTCGCTTATCGGCATAACTCTTTTGTCGAGCTTGAGCAGCTTCCATATTTTTCGGATTTTTCGGACTTGCTCTTCGGCATCTTTGACGAAGTCACTTCCATAATACATTCTTTCCCGCTTTCTACCCAATTCAAAGGAGTCCTACACTTTCGGCCATACAAGGCTTCGAAGGAGGCATCTTGATACTCTCTTGATAACTATTATTATAAGAAAATTCTGCTAGAGGCAACCATTTGTCCCATGGTCCTTTACAGGATATAACACAAGCTCGAAGCATGTCTTCTAGAATTTGATTCACACGCTCAGTTTGTCCCGAAGTTTGCGGGTGATAGGCTGAGCTGTGAAGTGTTTGAGTGCCAAGATCTTGTTGAAGACGTTGCCAGAAACGAGCTGTAAACTGGGTTCCCCTATCAGAGATAATAGTTTTGGGTATACCATGGAGACGAATTACTTGTTCAAGGTAAATCTCAGCATACTGGTGTGGACGGTAAGTAGTCTTTACAGGAATGAAATGAGCCGACTTTGTCAGACGATCAATGATCACCCAGATAGAGTCAAAACCCTTTGGAGTGGTTGGCAAGCCAACAATAAAGTCCATGCTTATTTCTTCCCACTTCCAATCGGGAATAGATAAGGGTTGCAGCAATCCGGGTTTCATGTGTATCGCCTTAACACGGCAACAATTGTCGCAACGAGCAATAAAGGCTGCAATTTCTTTCTTCATTTTGGGCCACCGAAGTAAGGTTTTAGGTCTTGGTACATCTTACTACTTCCGGGGTGAATGGACAACTTAGAAGAATGAGCTTCGGATATAATTTGATTCCTTAGCTCTTTGTTGTTTGGCACAACAAGTCTATCCTTAAACCAGAGAATTTCTTGATCATCAACTCTAAAATGCTTGGTTTCTTGCGCTTTCATCTTTTTCTTGATGCCTAATACACTTTTATCGGTCTTTTGCAGCTCAATGATTTGATTTCGAAGAGAGCATTCCACCGTGAGATTATGAAGAACAATAGGATGAAGAAGACGAGACATATGAAAATCTTCAACAACTAAGGAGTGACAATGAAACTTCCCGCTAAGGCATCTGCAACCACATTTGCCTTGCCGGGATGATAATGCACTTGAAGATTATAGTCTTTGATCAACTCCAACCATCTTCTTTGACGCATGTTCACCAGCTCGGGTTGAGTGAAGATATATTTGAGGCTTTTATGATCGGTATAGATATTGCATACATTACCAAGTAGATAATGTCTCCATATCTTGAGCATGAACAACAGCGACTAACTCTAAGTCATGAGTGGGATAATTGACTTCGTGTTTCCCGAGCGACGCGAGGCATAGGCAATGACTCGGCCATCTTGCATAAGAACACAACCCAAACCGGTGCACGATGCATCACAAAATATGTCAAAAGGCTTCTCGATATCCGGTTGAGCTAGTATAGGAGCGGAAGTCAACAAAGTCCGCAAAGTATCAAAAGCCTTTTCACACTCTGGAGTCCAAAGGAATTTTTCATCCTTTTGAAGCAATCGTGTCATGGGTTTGGCAATTTTAGAGAAGTCCTTAATGAAGCGACGATAATACCCAGCTAGACCAAGAAAACTCCGAACTTCATGAACAGAAGTCGGGACTTTCCAGTCTAACACCTCTTGCACTTTTGAAGGATCAACAGAAATCCCATCTTCAGATAATACATGACCTAGGAAAGGTACCTTCTTCAACCAAAACTCACACTTGCTGAACTTAGCATAGAGCTGATGCTCACGCAAGCGAGTCAAGACAATTCTCAGATGCTCAGCATGCTCTTCTTCATTTTGAGAATAGATAAGAATGTCATCAATGAAAACCACCACGAATCTATCCAATTCGGGCATGAATACCTTATTCATAAGGTATGTAAAGTGAGCAGGAGCATTGGTCAAGCCAAAAGACATGACAAGATATTCAAACAACCCATAGCGGGTTGAGAAAGCGGTTTTGGGAATATCTTCGGACGAATCCTGATTTGATGATATCCCGATCTCAAATCAATCTTGGAGAATACCTTAGCCTTTGATAGTTGATCAAACAAGATATCAATATGAGGAAGAGGATACTTATTCTTGACAAGAACGGCATTGAGCGGGCGATAATCCACGCACATGCGCAATGTTTGGTCCTTCTTCTTTACAAAGATAACAGGACTACCCCATTCGGGAACTGGAGTGAATGAAACCCTTCTTTAAAAGTTCACCTAATTGAGTTTTAAGCTCTTTCAACTCATTGGGTGGCATTCGATATGGTCTTCGAGAGATAGGAGCGTTACCGGGGATTAATTCAATTTTGAACTCCACGTCACGTTCCGGAGGTAATCCGGGCAAGTCATCGGGAAAGACATCCGGAAACTCACAAACCACGGGAATATCGGCAATGGCCTTTGCTTCAGCGGCATTAGCCGTATTGCGAATGGTGACGTCACGAGGGAGCTCAACTAAGAAAGCTTCGTTATTGATAGGATCTCTCAACATTACCACACGAGTGGTAGTGTCAATAAGAACTCCATTCGCTCATCCAATTCATACCCGGAATTACATCGATTCCCCTGAGACCGAGCAACACTATAAGGTTCACAATATAGGTTCGCCCCTCAACTAAAATGCTCACATCTCTTACTATCGATCGGTAGAGACGCGAGTCCCAGCGGCACTAATGCAATAACCCCATGAGTTACGGTAGTTATGTCTTGGCCGAAACTTGGATGCAAAAGTAGGGCTCATAAAAGAATGCGAAGCACCCGAATCAAATAGCACAACTGCGGGTTGTTGGTTCACTAGGAACTTACCGGCGGTGACAACCTCACCGAGATGGTATCTCTTCAACGTAGTATAATGAACATTACCAGGACGAACATTCCCTTGATTCATCTTCCTAGGATGGGGACAATTATTCGCCCAATGTCCTGGCTGGTTGCAATTCCAACATGGCCTATTGCTTGGAGGTACATTGAAACTGCCTTGCCCAGATGTATTCTTGGGAAGAGCAATAGTATAACCCTTGCGATAACCAGTCTTGAACTGAGGTTTCTTCTGAGGAGGACGATATCTGATATTTACAGCAGGTGGACGATTCGGAGCTCTAGGCATGACAGGAGCCCTAGACTGAGAAGCTCCCGCTTCATATGCCCTCTTGCGACTCTTGGAAGCAGCATAAATATTGTCATTATTCTCTTGAGTTAGAGTATCACTGACAAACTCATTAAAAGTCGCACACTTGCAATTGCCCATAGATTTCATCAACTTAGGGCCAAGTCCCCTCTTGAAACTAGCAATCTTCTTAGCTTCGGTATCAACCATTTACGGAGCATAACGAGACAAATGGTTGAAAGCCCGATGATATTCGGTAAAAGTTTTGGTGTCTTGAGTCGGTCTCATGAACTCCGTATGCTTGATAGCCATAAGACCGGGAGGAATAAAACGTGCTCGAAAACCTCACGGCGATCCCGATCCTGACAAGATTGGTATTAGCGAGGTAATGCCTTCCAATAGTTGGCCCACCAAATACCCGCTGAACCTTGAAGCGAGATAAGAAGCATACTCCACTTTCAGGCCCTCGATGTAAGCTTCGAGCAAACGAAACCTTTGCTCTACGAGAATTCAGCCATTCATCGGCCCCAAGTGGTTCTTTTGTCTCTTCAAAGGTAGGAGGCTTGGTGTCCATGAAATCCTTGAAGTTACTCGACGATTTGGTTCCGATGGACATCACGACCACCACGATTCGCCAACATACGAACCATTTCTCCCATGAGACGCTGACTTTCCACCATGGTATGCATAAGCGCCTCTGGAGTAGGCGGAGGTGGAGGCTGAGGAAGACCATGGTGCTCACCGTGATGGTGGTTTTCAGCCATCTGCAGATATGCGCAAATAGTGAGTATTGATGATGTCCAAAAAGTGTGGGCAAATTATATAATCATGCCAAACCGAATTCATTGGAGAAGAAACTCGAACAATAAATAGAGGCACAATCATAAATCTCCACAAGACATTGTCATCAATAACATCACCGGCTGCAATATCGCGATGTATCGAAAGCACATTTTACCAACAACTAAAAGGTTCTATATCTGAGGAGTTTCATTAAAACCATCTGAAGCAAGAGATGCAACTTCTTGTAAGAGGACAATTTTGAGAGAAACGGCGTATTAAAAACTTTTGAGGTAAGAAGTTTTATAAGGGAGGACAAATGTAAATATTATATGAATGTCATGATGCATGCACGATCCGTACGTCCTCACAATCCTAACTTTGATTTTGACGTTCTAGACGGTGGCATACATACATTCTCTCATATATCGTAACTAGTCGAACTAACGTGAGCGTTGTTAGTGTACCTGCAAGAAATTTTCATTTCAGCCCAACAATTCCCAATATAACACACAAGGAAAGCAGTAACACATGTTACGCACCCCCCTCCATCTATGCATATTCCCAATATACATAGATGTAGGTGCACGATACCCAAATCATCGTCAGAAGACGGCATCACCAAGAATGGTGGAAAACACCCTCACATGGGGCACTTTCATATAAACATGTGTGGAACATGTAAATACTTCGATACCATATAAGCACTCCCTAGATCGGCGTTTGTCCGATCATGCTCTCACAACTCACCTTACCTTGGCGAAGATTCAAACATTAACACTAGCAACATATATGGCTAATTCATATATGAAGGTTACCACCACCATTAGACCACAGGGTAACAAGTGCGGTCAAGTTATCACTCTTCATACCTTAGCAAGGCGTCGATGCAATATTTAAATTTCCCCCAGGTTAATACTTACTAAGCCACCTGTAAGTCCTTATATGGGCATAAAAGATATGAACACGGCAACCTTTATGTTCGAAATTAAGTTTTCGCAAAAGCTTTTGTTTTATTACACAAATGACGTGTTTAGTGCTTTGAACCATGCTCCGATGCCGGTACATCCACGGAACCGACCAATTTATACAAGATTAAGTCGAGATGTCCCCGCTAATACGTTGACACTCGTATACTTTGTCTTATATAAACCCGGTAGTCCAACGAAATCACGAAGGATTTCAAACCAACTTGCAACAAACCAAGATCGTAGTAATTCAGCATAACCACATCACTTGTTACAACCTTTTACAAATAATCTACATAGATTATATAACATCGGAGTACACTCTAGTTATTACAAACCAGAATATAGGGTAGCGGAAGAAGCATAGTTTTAAAAGCTAAAACCGTAGTTTAAGGGTTACATTGCCAGTACAAGCTCATATCTTACAAAAGCAATATAAGGTAAGAGATCTACTAGAGACCATGCCCAATGGTCTAGTCTTCATTCCCGGCAGGGAGAAGGCGATAGTTGCGGCAACCATTATAGAAGATGTCATATGCAACGGGAGGGAATAAACCACGAGTACTCAATTGTACTCAACAAGACTTACCCGACATGAAACAGAAATAACGACTCCAAGGATTATGCAAAGCTTTATAGGTGGAGTTGGCTTACTCATTTTGCGTAAAAGCTTTAGATGATAAGAGTAAACATGTTGTTATTAGCATCAAGTTAATCTTCATTAACTGTTAACTAGGTTTGCACTGTGCTAAACAAGCAATTGAGTAGAGAAATACATAACCATAACGAGGTTCATTATCGGCTATCTTGCAAAGTGTGATCAACCATCCAAACAACTTAAAGTTTTCAAGTATGGAGATGATCCCGTCAAGCTTCTCACTATCCGGGAGACGATGGCGATTCGAATCGATTACAACCCAGTGGGAAATATTCCTAACACTCTCCCGACACCCGGCCAAGGGTAGCCGTAGAACACCATTCGTACAACTCAGGAATCACGGATCCGAACAGCGCCTCACTTAGGGTTGCCACCATGCCATGAGGTCAGGAATTATAACACCTGCCTCTGGACTTACGAACATGACTTCCCACACGGACATACCACGCCGGATATGCCAATGGATCAGAATTATAACACCCGTCGGCGGGTGAGACTTGATACTCTTCGCGATCCGGCCTAAGTTGAACTACTAGGCTTCGCGGCGGATAACCTCCGATCCAGGCCGGCTAAGTGCTAGGCACTTTTCAACATGACTAAGATGGGCTCCATTCCTTGTGTGTGATTAATTTGCACGACGGTACGCTTCACTAACAAGGTTGGCCGACCACAGTAGCTCATGCGCTCCGCCTTGCCTTCGATTTACATACACATGGTTATTTGCACGATAGCACATATAGCCAACCGTGAACCATCATCCTAATTTCTCGCAAGTGATTATTAATCACTCGACTTCTACCGTTTAAGCATGGCTAAGCAAATGCTACGGTATCATATCATTAGGATTTCCGGAATAATAACTGGACAAGGAATGATATAAATGCAGCAAGGGTGCCAATTCAATTCCTAGAACTTAATGCAACAATCATAAAGCATTTAGTAATTATAAAAGTTAGGAAGTTAAAATGCTCCGGGGCTTGCCTTTCACGAAGGTTGATGGTTCGTGTCGTGGACACTCAAGAACAACCTCCTCTCCGGCGCCGGGTTCGATCACCTGAACCTTCTGCTCCTGAGGATTCTCCGGCTCCTGCGGACACGTTCCCTCGAACTCCAACAGAGTCACTCCCGCTGGCGCACCTATTGCATGCATATGCATTAAATAAGTATACCGACTACATAAGTGAGGATAGTGATGATGACATGATGCTCATGATGACCAGTTGATAAGATTACATCACTGGACACTCGTTTACCGAGTCCTCCAGCTATATTCAAATCACTATAAACAAGGTATTGTATTTTGCTTATGAAAAGCTAACACACTTACCAAATCTATACAACTGAACATATAACAACTCATCTGGAGTTAAAGATCTAGCACCTGCACCTAATACCTTACTCGAATTAAATTGAGCACATAAAATAACCTCTATTAACATATTGACATGAAAAACATGAGCTCAAACAATTAAGTAAAGGTGCCAAAGGTCATTAGGAGTAATGACCTAGGGTCAACACTCAATCCAAAAAGTCAAACAATCCCTATAATGATTAATCCGTTTAAAGATTAATTAAAGCATTAAACAATTAATTAATTAAGCATAAATAAGGTATAAAATAAAATTACTCCAATTAAGTCCAAAATTTTATCTTAAGCTACTTACATCAAAACTAAGCCACACAATAAATTTCAGGATTTTTGGAATAACAAATAAATTAAAATTGAAAGAAAGAACATTTATTAATTAAAGGAGCTAATTAATTCTCATGCAAAACATTGCCCAAAATCAGATTTCATATTTTTCCTAGATCAAGCATCTCATGAGAAGGCTACACAAAAATTTTCATAATTTTTGGAGCTAGGAATAATTTTATATAAAATAGACAAATACAGATACTATTCACTCAAAATTCAAATAGAAAAGCATTTTAAAAAAATGAAAACCAGCGCTCGGCCGATTTGGCCGGCGCGGCCCAGCTCGGCCCACTGCGCGGTGCGGGCGCGCGCGGCCCAGCACTGGCGAGCGACAGCAGCGCGGGCGGCTTAGCCGGGGCAGGCCGGCCCAAGCGCGGCAGCGCAGCAGCGGCCCAGCCCAGCAGCGACGACGACGCGGCCCACGCGGACACAGCGCGTGCGCGCGTGACTTGAACCGACGGGGCCCACCCGTCAGCGACCCATAGCGGAGGAGCGGGGGTCTCGCCGGCCAAAGCTCGACACCGGCGAGCTTTCCGACGACGAGACCGGTACCACCGTGCTCCCCGTGATCCAGCGAACACGATGGGCTAGAAGATGGGGTGGATTAGGGTTGCGAACTAGGGCGGCGGTGTCCGCAGCGGCGCCGGCGGCGAGATGGACGGCGACGGCGGCGAATTCGCCGGCTCCGATGAAGATGATGGCTAGGGCGTGGGTGTGTGAGCACCACAGTGCTAGGGTGACCCTAATTCTATGAAAATGAAGACCAAGATCATGGTGGGGAGTTGGGGGCTCGGCGGACCCGAGCTCGCGGCCATGGCGGCCATGGCGGCGGCGCGGAATTCGGGCTCACCTTGCGATGGCGTGGGGCACGGTGTGGTCGGGGAGGGAGAGTGGCTCGTGGCGGAGCTGTGGACGAGTTGAATTGGGAAATGATCAAGTGGCGAGGGCGAATTTTGCGGGCGACGGTGATGGCGGCCGACGGAAGCGAAGAGAAGAAAATGGAGGAGAAGGGAAGTTGGGATGGCCGGCTTTGGCTTCAATGCGCGCAGTGAGGTGGCCAGCGGCTTCGCGACGCCGTCCACGCGCTCGGCCGCGCGGGAAGGCCGGGAAGGCGCGGGATGGCCACGGCGACGGCGAGGAGCAGGGAGAGGAATGGCGAGTTACTGTAGCACTAGGGAAATTTTCCACTTTTTCAAAAGCTCACAAATTCATATTGAAACATGAAAATCTTCCAATGTAAAAGTTGCTCCAAATAATGAAAATGACAACTTTGCTTTTTGAACCATATCAAAATTCTAAGTATTTTTGAAACTAGGGTTTCCAAATTTGAATTTGAATTTGAATTTCAAACACCACTCAAATGCAATGCCATTAATTAAACTAATGATGATTATGCACATGTAATTAGGCCTAATAACACTTGAGGTGTTACACAGACAGAAGCAAACAACACACATAAACATACCAGCAAGCTAATTAATGATACATATCTTATTGTCTTGTTTTTGTTCCTTGAAACAAAGAAACTTCTCACCAAAAAGAAGACGCAAATAAACGCCTTATATAATATTTGTATGTGCACGGAGCTTCCTACCGAGGGTACCTTGCAGATTCCACAAACTCTCGTTCCATACTATAGCTTCTGGTCGTTTCCTCCGTGCTTTGCCCTTCACTAGTCTGTTTCATCATAGAAATGCAATTCTCCTCGTTTGTGCCTGCAATCATATTATCCTTGCCATACGCCTTGGTTGCATGGAGGCCTTCAAGGACATGTTCCACTTGTCTCATTGTAGGGCGGTCCTCACCTGCTAATTTGATACATGATGCTGCAAGCGTTGCAACTTCATGCACTTCTTCGCCCCCCTCCTCTACAACTTGGGGATCTAGTAATTCCATCAGATTTCCTTCAGCAAGTAGACTGGCAAAATGTGCAACCAGACCATGACCTTCAGAGGATAAATATGAAAATGGTTTCTTCCTAGTGAGTAACTCCACAAGAATGACACCATAGCTGTACACATCACTTTTCTCGGTAAGACGGCCTGTGTAGAAGTACATAGGGTCCAAGTATCCTATAGTCCCCTGAACCCTTGTTGTTAACCCTGTTCTATCTGTTGGGATGTACCTAGAAGCTCCAAAGCCTGACACCTTTGATGTTAGAGTATCATCAAGAAGTATGTTACTAGACTTGATATCCCTGTGGATTACTGGTACCGAAACTGATGAGTGAAGATAGGCAAGTGCATTAGCAATTTCAGTTGCGATCCTCAACCGGATGGCCCAGGACATTGATCTTGGTTCGTCGACATGAAGATGGTGATAAAGTGTTCCATTGGAAATAAACTCATAAACCAATAGTGGAACCTCTGTCTCCAAGCAGCAACCAAGAAGTTTAACAACGTTCCTATGATTGATCTGCGATAAAATAGCTACCTCATTTATAAACTCATCTATTTCTTTTTGAACTGCTATTTTGGACTTCTTGATGGCTACTACATGCAAGTCCGATAAAATTCCTTTGTAGACTATACCATGCCCTCCACCACCAAGCTCACGAGCTTTGTCAAAGTTGTTTGTTGCCTTTGCTATCTCATCCACTGTTATTATCATTCTTTCTGCAATATCTGCTTGCTGGGATACCAATTGTTGCAATAACTGTCCACGATTTTGCTTGAAAAACTTACGTTTTAACATCACTTTCCTCCTATGTTTCAACTTATGCGCCAGGAATATTGAAATGCCAATCAAAGCTATGAGGATGCCCCACTACCAATCCCAATGACAATGCTTACACCTGAAAATGTTTAGGTAATATTTGTCATTAATTACTTCCACTAATCAAATTTAGATAAATAAATGCCACAAATTTATGCCAAAAAATTACAGCCAACTTTATATGTGGTCACGCAATATAAACATTTTCACCTCTTTTTGTTCACGCATAAACATTTTCCATACTCTAATTTTTCTTAGAAAAATAATAGTTTCATATGTGATAGCTCATAAGTTGGAAAGGTAAAATGTTGTTTCAGCGGACATAATTCTTTATTTCATTCATATGAGTAAACGACTTATGCATAGGTAATTAATTAATTCAATGTCTACTATTTGTGCATATAATATAACTGCCTGATGTGGCAGAGTTGTGTTAAGATAGAACAAGTAGCTATTCCAAAGTTCTTGATGTTCTTTAGCGCAAGGTGGTTGGCAGCAGTTATAACTACAGTTTATGTTCTTTAGTGCTCGCTAGCAGCAGTGAAAAAGAAGGAAATTCATTCAATGCCATCAAAAAATTAGCCATTCCCTTGTATGCCATAAAAAGTTCATTTCCCTTATGCCATCAACTCAATTTTTTTCTTCTCCTATATGCCACTCAATTCCATTCTGCTAAAAGCAACGACGATTCAACCCGAAAGTTATTTTTTCCTTGTTTTGCCCTCATTCACAGCCTATGGATGATTTGTCCTCCTTGCGGCTGCTTGTCCTTCTAACATCCGACCCAAAACGATCATTTTTCTCTCCAATCAATGAGGATGACAGATACTTGAGTTGAGGAAAGCAAGTAGATGGTGGTGCTCTAAGGTCGAGCGGTCGGTGCATGGGGCTGTCGCGCGATATGGTTGTGCAATGCGGTCAGAGCTCTGGATTGCTTAGGGCCAGTGTTTGTGAATATATGTAACCTAAACATGTGGTCAACTTTCATTGACATCGTGTTAACCAAATGGAAAATGCACTACGATGCCATCTTATTTTTACTTTGCATAATCTATATGGACCGAAAATTTTATTATTACTATAGTTAATCAAGTCTCATTATTGATGTATGAAAATTGATTATTCAGGTTTAATTATTCACATGGAGATGTGTATGTGTTTCTTTAGTTACAACTACCTAGCATGCACGAATCTAATGGGCATATAAGGAAATAAGACAACAATATATATTTAAAATAACATTAAATTAGCTAACCCTAAACAAAAATTGTGGCATATAGGGAAAGAAAATTTAAGTTGATGGCATAGAAGGGAAAAGAAAATTGTTGAAGGCACGTCAAAATTTTGATGGCAATGAGGGAATTTCCTGTGATGAATGAATTATATATGGTGTATGCTTGGACAAAGGTATCAAAGTTAATCGCTTTCTCTGCCACCTTCAATAATACTCCCTTTGTCGCAAAAAAAAAATGTCCATCTATTTATATCCTAAGTCAAATCACCTCAAGTTTGATCAACTTTATAGAAAATATCATTAATACTTACAACGCCAAATAATTACCATATTTTTTATGAAATATATTTTTATAATATACTTATTTGGTATCATACATGTTATTTTTTTCTCTATATACCATCGGTCAAACTTCATGTGTTTGACTTAGGACAAAAATAGATGGACATTTCTTTTAGGACGACACCCTTCGGAGCACTATGATGCCTTTCGCGTTAAATTATGTAGTTTACGATCGAATGTAGATATACCACAATGAGGAAATAATAAATGATAAGAATGAATGAACTCGGATGGACCAGTACCGTTAAATGTAGATAATTTTGGAAGATAATTTGTAGTGGCAATCTAAATATTAATTTAGGAAAGATTTGAAGATAGTTTGGATGGCTTCTAGCTAAAGGCAACTGAAACAGGCCATAAGTACTCCCTTCGTCCCCAAAGAAAGCATCCATATATTCTTAGTCATAAGTTAAACCACCTCAAATTTGACAAAATTTATAACAAAGAGCATTGACATTTATGACAACAATTTAGTACCATTAGATTCACTTTAATAGTATTGATTTGGCGTTATGAATGTTAATGCCCTTTTCATAAAGTTGATGAAATATGAGGTAGGATTTATTGTGAAAAAAGGTGATTTATTGTGAAAAAACTGAGGCCTCGGAAGGCCCCCGGAGGCGACTCCAACCTGCGCCGCTGCCGGAGTAGGCCGCCGGCATGGCCACGCGGCTTGCAGTGACGGCGGCGGCGGGGCCCTTCTTCGTGGTGCTGGGCGCGGTTGTCGAGGGCGAGCTGCGTGGCGTCCTGGGGCCGGCCTGTGCGTGCAGCGGCGGTGGGGGTTCTTGGACTACCTGCTCGCCTTGGCGCCCAAATCCGGTGGGCGTGGGGCCGGATCTGCGCGGAGCTTGGGCGTTTGATGGCGGCGGCGCCTATGGTCCCGGACGCCGGTTCAGGGCCTGGGCAACACACGGTGCGGCTGTGTTGGCCTGGGATGCTGGGAGCAGGTCTCTTCCTCTTCCCCGCGCTCGGTGGTGTTGGGGATGTGCGCAGCAGTGGGCCAGCAGGGTGCGCGCTCGGTGAGCCGCGTGGGGCTCAGCGGGCCACCTGCTGCAGCTGTGGCAGCGCCGGCCATTGCTCGTGCGGGTGCCGGGTGGAGGCGGGGGATTCTTCTTCCTCATCCTCCTTTCCTGCCTCGACCATGGAACTGTGGTGGAGGTGGTGGCGTCGGCATGGGAAACCAGGTCTGGCCCTGTTGGCCAGATCCGGTGAACCCAGGGCAGGCGGGCGGTGCCCGAGATGGTGGGGGCTCACGCCCTATCGTTGCTGACAGCAATGTCGGCGACATCGGCGTGTGCTCAGTCGGCGACGGCAGCCGGTGACGGCTTCGGCATGCGGCAGGGGGACACGCACGACAGAGTAAGGTCGGTCTTCGGCACATTATCTGGTCGGTGGGGGTAGCTAGAGCAGCTATTCGGCTGTTCTGCATAGTCGGCGTGTCGATGCCCCCCCGGGCAACGATGAGCTACTATGGCCCGTGCTGCTGCAGGAGTTCCGGTCTCACATCTTAGTTTGGTTGTCATTTACTCTGTTGTATTTGCGTGGGTAGGCTTCGCTTTCGTGGTGGTTCACGCCATGTTGGCTGCCTTGTACATGTTTTCTCTCTACTTATCAATCGAAGCCGGTAACACGGATCTTTCCGAAAAAAAAATGAAACATGAGGTAGTTTGACTTAGAACAAAAATAGATGGACACTTTTTTTTTGGGATTATAGGAATATGTATTCAGGTTCTTTGCTAATTGAGGCCTCGAGTCAAACAGAGCACCGGAAGAAAACGAAAAACTCCGAAATGAAAAATAACGGTTCATCTCACCTGTGATCGACTTGACGCAGCCATTGGGCAGGGTGTGATTGCCATGGGTTCCCCTTGGACACCGACACTCATATGATCCAGCAAAATTCTTGCACTCGCCAAAGCAAGCGCCTTTTACCTTTGGTAATTCGCACTCGTTGATATCTATAACCAACAATATATAAAAACAGGCAAACTTTTGATTAGAAAAATATTCCTATTAAAAAGTTGCATGGAACTTCTCTCCCAACCCCTTAAACTACAATTATATACTCTAAAACTTGCAATACTCAATGCAAAATTATTGGATGTTAATGTTCAAAAATTGAGAACTCAACAATAATGAAATTTCCAATGCTTGCAAATTTGACACTCTATATATCTCAAAAAGAAGAAAAAACTGATTTGCTAACATTTACAAGTGTTTCAGCCCTTCATTTCCCCAACCCCTCCCTCCATTTTTGGATAAAACTAGCTATTTGGTGGATGCATGAAAACCCTTAGAAAAAAAAACAGGTTTAGAAAATTTAGAAAATCTCAAAAAAATCTTCGGTGGTAGTGAACAAATATGTGAAATTTCGATATCAAATCCAACTTAGTTTATGGTATAAAAATTAAAAAATGTGGAATGAAGAAGTAGCAAAAAGACAAAGACATTGCATATCTTTTACTTCACAATTTGTGGATTTTATACCCCTATACATGTTTTTTATGATTGTTTTCACATTTCATTGTTGTTTCTATCTAATATATGCTTTTTAGGCTTGATGGCAGGGAATATGTAATTTGTGGCAGGGTCATTGGGAAACAAACGAATAAATGAGGTGAGGATGATTTGAAGGATTTGGTGGCAAATGCACCAGCGACCACAAGTCAACAAGGTTCAAAAAGAGGAAAATCAAATCATTCGTGTGACACCTAGCTAGCCAACAGTTCCCTAAAAAACCATGGATAAATGGTGCAAGAAAAACACAAGCTCAATTGGGTGTTTGGCATGGCTCCTCCTGAGAGATGCTTCTCCAGAGGAGCTAGGGCCATTTTGAAGAAGCCACAAATTGTGACTCCTTGAAAACAACTCTAGCTCATCTGCTTATTAATGAAAAGCGGCTCCTCTAGAAAAACATTTGGTAGAGCTCCTCCGGAGGAGGCAGAGCCGGTGAGGAACCCTACCAAAGAGGCCTAGTCTCAAGCAAAGACCAAAACATGCTTTTTTTTAAAAAAAAAATACGCGCCAAGGGCGTGATCGCAAAAAAAAAATGCTCCTTTTCAGCTTTACTAGTCTTGTGTATAGTATTCTTATCAACTCCTTCCATTTCAAATTATAAGTAGTTTTTTTTTTTCATTTATCATGCATAGCAAATAGAGTGTAACAAAAAAGAAAGTCAAAGCCGACTTATAATTTGGAACTCAGGGAGTTGTTAGGTGCTTCCACTTTGAGAGGGAGTTACTAAACACGGTCAACTTTATGATCCCAGCGATTTTAACATTGCAGGAACAGAATGGGTTGCTAACCTTGACACCCGCCGGTGATGTAAGGGTTGCCGTCATAGCCGCGCTTGCAGTGGCAGGTGTAGCCGCTCGGGTTCTCCTTCCGGCAGTCACTGAAGTCGCTCTTGCAGAGGCGGCCGGCGACATCTCTGGGGCATATCTTGCTGCCGCCAGCGGCTGCCACCGCTGGGAGGCCCTGCTTGACCGCCCACCGCAGGACGGCAGGGGACCCCAGCCGCAGTTCACTTACGAGCATCTTGCGGCCTGCGACCGCCTCGGTCCACCCCTCCTCGGCGATGAAGGCATAGGGAGATATCATCATGGCCGGTGGAGGTTGCTGGATGCTGGTGTTGATCGGTTGTTGGATCGGAGTGAAGCGCATCCTCGTGGGCATGCTGTCGCCAGCAATGGGCGCTGCGCAGCAGCCGATGCCGTTGCAGAACTTGGACAGCTTGCCGGCCTTGGCATCGGCGTCGTATATGGCTTGCTGCCCCGATAGGCTGCAGGTGGTGTTGCATCTACTGATGACGCTCTCCCTGCCGGAGGTGTCGTTGTCCAGGACGCCGAAGAGAGTGGCCTCCATTTCGCAGCCGTTGAAGGTGAACTCGTTCCTTCTTCCCGACACCTTGTAGGTCCCGCCGGTGTTGGTGATTACGTCGCGCAAGGTGTCGTTGAAGTAGCTGTCGCGGAGGATGCGCAGGGTGGAGTTGCGGGTGGAGATCTCCGTGATGATGCAGCCGCAACCGATGAGGAGCCGTGGGCCGCCGCCGGGACCAGCTGCCGTGGTGTTGCAGGTGAGGTTGAAGCCCGGCCAGTAGCAGTGGGCGGGGCCGATGCCAAAGGGGTACGGCACGCTCACGTTGCCGCAGCTGGTGGCACAGCCCGGCAGCCCTATCGTCGCCGCCGTTGATGCCACGGCCGTGGCCTGCGACGACATCGTCACCGACACTAGTAGAGCCACTACTGCTAATGCTATGGTTAACGGCGCCATGGACATGGACACTACACTGTCTGTATTCAACCTTGTTGAGGTGGTGCCTAGTTAAGCGTTTGGTTCTATTTCTACCCAGCAATGCAACGTGTTCCATGCACGAGATCGTAGATTTCACCGACACGCGATCGTCTAAACTATCCTGATCTCGATCTTGAGAAGCACATGGCGCGCGTACCATGCAGTTTGACTAATTACATTAAGTAAAGGAGTCCAGAGAACTGCACTGGCCGGCTGCACAAGACACTTTAATGCATCGTTAACTACCATTTCAATTGAAATTAAGGGAGATGCTAAAATGCCGCCGACAGATACTCCCTAGCTACGTTCAAAAGTATTGGTTTGCCTATATATAGATGGGCAATTAGGCCGCCTTGCACCGCACACGACACGGGCCCAGACAGGCACGGATTACAGGCCACCTTTCCATGTCGGGCCAGCTTGATGTGCATGGTCTGTTTAGTAGACACGGCCGGCCCAAGACGTGCACCGTGAAAGAGGGAGGGAGCTCGAGGCCGCCACGTTGCCCTCTCCCCCTCCCCAGGTCCACACGTCCTCGCCAAACTACAGCTCCGCTTGTCATCTTCATGTCCGGCGTCGGCCCCTCCGTCTCCGTCCTCGTCAGAACTCTTCCACCCCTCGCGCGCCCCCGATAAAGAGTGGTAAAGGCAGGGACTGTGTGACTACACACCTAAGCGATTAATGGCTTGCTCGAGCTTGGCATGAGATGACGAGAGGCGGGATGGGGCGGTCGTTGTCACAGCGGTCAACCGAGTGGTGCACCCTGGACAGTCGGTTCTTGCGCGCCTGCAGGGTGGATCTAGTGGTCAAAATGTCAATGGGTACCCGAAACCCGATTACCCGACGGGTTTTACCTGCTAAGAAGGCGGGTGTGGAACGAGTTTTCTACCCGCAGGTGTGTTATTGGGTAAAAACCCTTACCCATCGGGTATGGCGGGTACGGGTGTGGAATAGCACTACCCATACCCGCGGGTAAGAAATACTCGCAAAAATAAATATGCCGCCTCTACAATTTAGCCCATATAAATAAATGGCCCATGAATTTGGCCCATTAATTTGCTGGAAATTGCTATATTTAATGGCCCATGAATTTGGCCCATTAATTTGCTGAAAATTGCTATATTTAACTTGTTGCATGTTATAATTTGTATGTGATTCTCGGGTGTATTGTCGGGTATGGAATACCCGTCGGGTGCGGGTATGGAATGAATTCCGCACTCGTCTGCTTTTATGGGTAACCCGATGGAATAGGTTTTGATGTGGCGGGTACGGGTGTGGGTGGCCAGTACCCGTCGGGTACGTACCTGTTGCCAAGTTGATCTAGTGGGGAGCTCAGCCACCGGGACGCAGAGACAAAGGGTAGGATAGGTCTGGTGTGGGGGCTCGAGACCCAATTAAGTGGCACCGTCAAGGTAGGGGAGGGCGCCCGTAGGGTGGGCTCTATCGTGCTATAGTCGGTACATACCATCGACGACATGTGTTTTTGCTAATTCCATTGTATGATCCATCCAAACATATGAGTCGGTATTTGCTATGTCATTCGATTCAAACTAGGATTTTATCTAAGAAGAAAGAACATTTCTTTTTATAAAATGAAGGAGATGTTCTAGGATAAGTACATACCAGATGCAAACCAGACCACCTGTGCAAACTTGAAAACTGTGACCAGGGAATCTAAGATGAACTAGGGTATAAAAAAACATAGGTTGAAAAATGTGGGCTGAAAATATATATGGGCTGAATTGCGCTGAAAAAATCATACAGGCTGAATTTATACAGGCTGCGCAGCGTCACCGGCCTGTACTAATGTACTCCATCGAGGGCAATCCAACTTTGTTTCAGACTTGATCTCGAAAAATCTTGAGATTCCCTGCCGCCCCGCCGGCAGCACGGCCGGGTGAGTATATATATATATTGGCACCGTTGTCTCTTTGATAGCGAGAGCGGGAGGCATGGCGGAGGACACGGTCTCTTTTGCTGCTGCAAAAAAACGACGACGACGGTGCACGGGCGGCGGCGGGGACATGATGTCGGCTTTGCCGGAGCACGTCCTTCAAGAGGTCTTGTCGTCCCGAGTGACCGTCAAGGACCTGTTCATGTTGGCCGCGACATGCCGCCGCTGGCGTGCCCGCTTCACCGACCGGACCTTCCTCCGCGAGCTCCTGTGTCCAGCAGCCCAGCAGGGCCAGGAGGGCCTCCTCGGCTTCTTCTTGCAGGACGACGCCTCGGCCGCCTGCTCCTTCCTGCCGGCGCCCGGTCGCCGCTCATCGGGCTTGATCGATGCCGGCACCATGGCTCAAGACCTGGTCGCTGACGTGCCCCTCGCGGCGCGCCGCGGCATCCTTCTCATGCAGCGTGTCCCCCGCCGCCGCGGCGACACCCGCCTCCTCCTCGGCGTGTGCAACCCGGTCACGGGCCAACGCCACCGCCTCGCGCCTTTGGACACGAACCCTGCTGACATGTGCTGCTACGCCATCATCACGGCCGCCGACGCCAACAACGCCGCCGGCGCCGCCCGCTACGCCTTCTCGCAGCTGCTCGTCGCCGCCGTCGAAGTCTCCACCTCCGACTGGGCAGTGCACGTCCACTCGTACTCCACCGCAACGTGCAGCTGGAGCACGCCGGCCACCCTAGACCTGGTCGACGGGTGCAGATTCTCCCTGGTGGGGAGATCCCCCGTCGTTAACAACGGCGCGGCACACTGGCTCTGGCGACGAGATGATGGCAGCCTGTACAAGCTCAGCGTGCCGCTGGGAGGAACAGGCTGCGTCTGCATTGCCTTTACCAGGATCCCTGTCCACGGCGAAGGCAACCCGCTCCCGCTCCCGCTCCTCTGCGTCACCGGAGACAACAACGTTGTGGTTGTGCCCTACGAGATGGACTTGGTCGACTTCTTCATGCATCAGCTTGGTGGTCCACGATCATCAGGATAGTTATGTTGTCATGCAGATGCAGCTTGGCAACATGTCGTCAAGTGTACATTCTCCGCAGCTAACAAACCTCAGTAGTACTACCAATCAGACAGAAAGACTCCTCCATACAAAAATAATCCCCATCGACAATGAGACGCTCGCGTGGGATGACTTCATGAATCTTGAAATTTGTCGACTTAGGGCCTGTTTGGTACGGATTCGGATTCACTAAATTCAGATTCATATACTTGGATTCACCAAAAAAATT
This sequence comes from Themeda triandra, assembly GCA_018135685.1. Taxonomy (NCBI): domain Eukaryota; kingdom Viridiplantae; phylum Streptophyta; class Magnoliopsida; order Poales; family Poaceae; genus Themeda; species Themeda triandra. The sequence continues at coordinate 41,442 of JAENPR010002304.1, read as the reverse complement.
CCCAAACGCTTCAGATCCACTAAATTCAGATCCACCAAATATATGAATCTGGAGTCCAGATTCACCAATTCGGTGGAGCTCCTTATGAGGTGCTCCACGAATAGATATTTCATACCTGGTCATGGATTTTGGTGGAAATTACCCACCTTTGCCACTGGTTACGCATACCGGTTCGTTTCATCAGCCTCTACCCAGACATGCGACAATCATTTCTATTTTTAGGCCCTCCCACTCCCACTAGTTCATATTTGGCGATTGCCAAAGGTGTTCGATGATTTTTGAACAAGGGCATTTCTTCAGAGTCGGTGCTTTGTTGATCTCTTCTAGCTTCCATAGATACACAAACTATAGTAGATTGTATTTTAGTTCCATAATGTAGAAAATAGTTATTATATATTTATTTTTATAGCTATCTCGAAATTTACAACACTTCCAACTTCATTGTAGAAGAACTATCAAAAAATCCTTCTACAAAATCCCCGCAGCAACACACGGGGTATCATCTAGTATACCAAAAATCACATCCCTCGGGCAAAACTTGTCATTTCCCATAAACATCTCAGTTTCGTAAATCTGAAATATGTTGTTTTGCCAAACAGTGTTTCAGTGGATCCACGGTCAATTTCAGATTCACGGTGGATCTGATTCACGGTGAATCCCTGATCCAGATTCACTTTTTACTGTGGTGAATCTCTACCAAACAGGCTCTTAGTATTCCGAAAGTGTTACTAGTTAGGGATATGTTTATGTTCATAGGGGTGAGTGTGCGTGTGCTGTGAGCGTTAACATTGCACACGGTGTAAATTTAAAAAACATGTGGTCTATGGTTTAGTAACAATTTCAGCATAGGACAATTCTAAGTTACCAGTGCTACCAAATTAGCACCATTAACATGTGCCACGACATACAGTGCCAACTAGTCTGTGAATATTGTTGACATATAATATGAAAGCTGATTGTGCTGCGGCTGTCGGCTGTGGCAACGAACTTAGAGGCGCTCATTATCAAACGTAGCAAACTTCGTTATTTCTTCACTTCCCATTTGCTGAACCTATTTTCTCTCACACAACAAAAATGCCATCAACTTGCTTGTGTGTCGTGCATTATATCCGTTTCTAGAGCTCGTAACTCGGTTGCCTATGAACTAGCAAAGTTTGCAAGGAGTAATTAGGACCCGGTAAGCTTCATGCATGTTTGTGTTCACCCCCACGAATTTATATAATTGCTCCCAATTTAGGGGAGGCCGTCTTCAAATAAAAAGTCCATAGAGTCAAAGCTTCTATATTAACAAAAGAGAGGAAAAAGCAGTTTGGGAAGTCAGGGGTCCAAATATTTTTGTTTGCGTCCCTGACTTAATAGTAGTTAAATAATACGGCAAAATGATGTTGACAATGAACATCTCAATAGCTGACGACCAAAGTCTGAAAATAGGTTCGGGTACATGTGGATCAGTACGTGTGTCTTGTGATCTCGAAAGCTAAGATGAATTGGGGTTTTGTATCGTTGAATTCGTGCTTTGGTGCATTCTGATGTGGCGAATGGCGATGCTCATGCACCGGACCGTGGTCGGGCTCTGTTCTGCATCTGTAGTGTGCCTGCTGCCATTTTCTCAGATCCATCGCCTCTCTGTCTGTATCATTTTCTCAGATCCATCGCCTCTCTGTCTGTATCTCTCTCCCTCTGCCGTGTCGACAAAGAGACACTGTTTCAACCTGATGCGATTCCTGCTGTACTCTTGCGCTGATCGAATGGCTTGTCAGTACCATACATCCAATCCATCTCTTCCAAGTATATATACATATATATATATATATATTCATGTATTATACGCACATCACAATCATAATGCACAAGAGTAGTAAACCAAGGAACAGAGGATATGTAATGTCAACACACAACAAGAGCACATGTGCAGTATTAGAGCAAGTAGAAAGCGTCATACAGTATACAGACGTAGCACACATTCACAAAAACACACTGCACTCGCGAGAAAGAAGAAACAAGAGGGATGCAGTGCAGAGACCCGCTGCTCAAGATCGATTGAACACGGACAACGCGCACGGGTTGCCGATTCTCGAGAGCTCAGAGCATCTTGTAGTTGACGACGGCGAGGATGACGGCCCAGGCGACAGCAGGCTTAGCGAGGTCACCCGCCACAGGGTTGACGGCGCCGAACCCGCGCGCGCAGGCCACAGCGGCCGCGGCCATGGCGGCGCAGCAGGCGAGCCCGGCGCGCGCGGCGGCGAGGCGGCCGAGCACGAGCGGCGCCCACGCGAGGGCGGCGCCCAGCTGCGCGGCGTAGGGGAGCAGCGTGGCGGCCGGGCGCGCGTGCACGCCGCCCTCCGCCCACGCCATCCACGCCGCCAGCGCCAGCACCGCCTCCGACGCCACCGACCCCGCGCGCACCAGCGCCACCGTCGTCGTCGATGCCGACGCGGCCTTGGGTGGCGATGACGGCGGGGAGGAGGAGTGGGTCGCGAAGAAGAAGGATAGCGCCGTCAGCGCCGCCGAGAGAGTCACCGCGACGGCGAGCGAGCGGAGGCCGCGCCTGCTGGTGGTGCGGCCGCTGCTCGGCTTCTTGCTGGGATCCGAGACGACCGCTGCACCTGCCCTGTCGCTGGTGGCGCCGCTGCCGTCGTCCCTGCTGGCACTGGCAGAGACGCGCTGGGTCAGGCCTTCTTGTGCGGTGGCCGCCATGGCTGATGGCTGATACGCGATCCCGGCGAGAGTGGTGGTGAGGTTTCTTGGTGGCGCGATCGATGATCGAGTCAGAAGTCGATCTCTGGATCGTCGCAAGACGCGTTCTAAATACGTGCGAGGCTTGCGCGCGTGTGGACACGTGTGGCGGGAAGGTGACACGTGTCGGAGGGGGGCCAGTTAAACAATGGAGCTTCCGTGCCAGGTGACTGGGCTCTGGAATTTGGAGTGAGAGGGAGCTTCTGGAGCTGGAGGTGACTAGGACGATCCAAGACGGCTCGTAGCCACCCAACCAATCGGAGGAATTGGAAGACTATGTCGGCAAAACTTTTCATTTGAAAAAAATATATATTTGAATTCGAGTTCGAATTAATTGGATTCAATAAAAAAAATAAGTTGATGTTGTGCATGCATGGGTACTTTCAGTAGAACTTAACAAAGTTAGAAAAACAAAAGTTTTTGACATCGAATCGAACTGTTTGACCAGAGCTATCGTTCAATAGTTCTCGACTTAACTATCGCAGCCATGATATCCTAGGTAGTGAGTCATTAGCACCATTAAGTAATATGATTACTGGAGAAACGTGTTCCATTTCTCACTCGACAGACTCAGGGGCGACAAAAAAATATAAACACTCAGAAGTTTGTTAAGAGTTGCTATGTAAACACACAATGTCAAACTTTAATGGCATTCACAATCACAAGAGATGGTTTTCACAGGAACCTTGTCCAAAGTATCCAACAATGAGATATTCTGAGGCTGCTTTACATCATGGTGATCTAATGTAGAGGTGCAAAGAGTTGCAGAAATAACTTAGGGCCCGATAGTTCTACAAAAAGTATATAAGGTACACTTTTGATATGAAGTTGGATAGGAATCAGCTCTTACAATGGAACATATCCCTACAACACAAAAATTAGACAGGGTATTTGCTGTATCGTTGTAACCTTTCTCCCATAGTAAAGTCCAATGCAATTGAGTCCAATGCAATTGAGAAGCACGTTGTGATATTCCAGCTTTAGTAATCTGTACTTCTTGCTGGTACTTGTACCCCATCCATGTTTACTAAACAAAACCAATATATGGCAGGTAATCAGCTTCAACCATTCCTTTTGATTCAGGTTGCCAACATTACAACAGTGCTTCAAGGTCCATCTCAACGAAAGTGCAGGGATCCGGAATGCCAAATTTCCTTAGCACCTGCAAGAAACAGAGTATGACTGTCACTCAAGGTATAGAGCTATCAAATTTGGCAAAACAAATCAGAGCTTGTATCCATGTTATGATTTTTTTATTCTCATACAGTATCATTTGTGTTCCAAAGTTCTTATTTCTGCCAGTACATCTCTTATTCTTAGTATAGATAAATGATAATGGAATTGGAGTAGCTCATAATTCAAGCGTACAAGATTGAGCTACCTAACAAAAACAAATATATGATATGGTACTAACTTCAGTCATTTTGTCATCAGAAATCTTCATTCATATGGTAGCTTAAATAATGGTATTAAGCAACACAGGTGCATACAAAAGGGAGCCAGAGTAAGTACCTCAGCATGGACAATTCCTAAGTAGCCAACTTGCTTGCCATCACTTGTAACAATTTTACATTGTCTTTTCGGGAAGAACTCAGGTTCCTAAAGAAATGAAATCAGTATATAAATGTTGACAGCAAAACACAAGACAATTACACTTACATCTGTAGGTACATAGTAATGCTCGCCGAAGTTGACATGTGGAGCTCTGACAACTTTGACAATACTATCCACCAATCCCATAATTTCCTGGACAATTTAATCAAGTTAGCACAGGCCTACATAGAAGCTATGTAAATACATGCCTATACCGATGTTTTTCCTTAAGTGCATACCTCAAATCCAGAAACCCTATTGCAGTACAAAGCTGCAAGCCTGCGATTATTAGAGGCCCCAACATCACGTGAAGAGTCCAGCATCACAACATCACCGACTTCAAAAATCTACAGTGGTAAATATTTGAAATATCAAAATCATAGGAACATTTCAATCTAGAAGGAAGATCGCAACCATGGCAGTAACTGTTTGGGCATATCCAACACTAGAAGCTGTATTCAAACTCTTCCATTTAAAATTGGTTATCTATTGAACTATTAATAAACTAAACTCCCAAGGGTAAAAATGAAGGTCTAGATATTTACTCTCTAATCCCAAAATCCATTAGAACATCAACACACGGTCTCCAATGACACTTTGACAGGTAATATTCTAAATAACATGTTCCAAATAGAAAGAGCTATTATAAAAAGATTTTTTTTATTATAACTAATCTAGCAACATAAAACTTATGTTACCAATCTACTTAATTTTTTAGATATTCATTGTCTATGCATGAAAGGTTTGGTCAAGAAATCCTAAATGGGTTTATACTATGTTTGAAATGAAGTATTTGAAGGAGAGTATTATCATGCAATCACAATTAAGTTGGAAGGGAAAGGACAACAGAAAAAATGACAGTACTGACAGCAAGAGAAAATTGAAATTTTTTCTGGTTTCTACTTTAGTTATTTGGCATTGTTGGAATTTGGTTCTCTATTGATTTGGCTAACCCTAGAAGGGTAGCTATATAGTAGCATACATGGGCCTCATGGGCCTAGCCTCATGGGCCTAATACATGTATATACTCCAACACTCCCCCGCAGTCTGAACTACCGGCGCAGCGGAGTTCTAGACTGGACATCTAAAAGAAAGAGCACACACACATGTCCCCCCACAGCCACAACTAGCCACTGGTGATGTTGAGGCTGGAGCGGAAGTCGGTGAAGGTCGACGACGGGAGGCCCTTGGTGAAGATGTCGGCGAACTGGGAGGTGGTCGGTACATGGAGGACCCGCACCTCGCCGATGGCCACCCGATCACGGACGAAGTGAAGGTCAATCTCCACATGCTTCGTGCGCCGGTGCCGGACGGGGTTGGTGGAGAGGTAGACCGCGCCGACGTTGTCGCAGACGAGCGTGGCCCGGCGAAGGGGCTATGGAGCTCGGCCGGGGCTGCCGGAGCCGGGAAGCCTCGGCCACACCATTGGCGACGGCGCGGTACTCGGACTCAAGACTGGAGCGAGAGGCCACTGGCGGGGCGCTTGGAGGACCGGGACACCGGGTTGCCTCCGAGGAAGACGGCATAGCCGAGGTGGACCGTCGAGTGTCCGGACAGCCCGGCCCGGTCCGGCGTCGGTGTAGACAACCCGGCTAGTAGAGGAAGACCGTCGGTGCGGGAGCGAGCCATGATCGCGGTGCCTCGGAGGTACCCGAGGAGACGCTTGAGAGCGGTGAGATGAGGCTCCCGAGGATCATGCATATGAAGGCACAACCGCTGAACCGCATAGGTGATATCGAGGCCGAGTGAAGGTGAGGTACGAAGAGCACCAAGACGACTAGGTATGCCGTAGGATCGATCCACGGGGCCCTACGCTCGGACAGGCTTGCTCGAGTGTCAACTGGAGTGGTGCGGGGCTTGCAATGCTGTCATCCCAACCCGCTCAAGTATGTCCAAAGTGTACCGACGCTGGTGAAGAAGGAGCCCAGCTGGATGAGGCTCAACAGTGACTCCAAGAAAGTGGTGAAGCACACCCAAATCCTTCATCGCAAACTCCTGCTGAAGAGAGGTGATGATCCGGCGAAGAAGTGAATCACTGGAGGCTGTCGGGACTATGTCATCCACATAGAGTAGCGGTATGCGCCTCGGCCCCATGGTGATAGATGTACGGGACGTGTCCGACTTGGCCTCCACAAAACCAAGTGTCGGGAGGAAGCGGCAAACCCGTGGTTCCATGCACGGGGAGCCCGCTTGAGGCCATAGAGAGACTTGTTGAGCCGGCGGACCATCTCGGAAGCCGGAGGAGTCCACAAACCCAGCCGGCCGACCGCAGACTCGGACTCGTCTCGAGAAGACCATGCGAGAAAAGCATTCTTCACATCCAAACTCGGGTGCACGGGCCAAGAGCGGGTGAGAGCCAAAGAGCACGGTGCGGACAGTAGCGAGGCTTCACCACCGGACCGAAGGTCTCATCATAGTCAACCCCTGGGCGCGAGTGAAACCCCGAAGTACCCACCGAGCCTTGTACCGCTCAAGTGTACCATCGGCCGGCGCTTGTGGGTCCGGATCCACTTGCCGGTGACGACGTTGGCACCCGCGGCCGAGGCACCGGATCCCGTGTCCGGTTGGCGAGAGGGCCGCGTACTCTTCCATCGCGCGCGCCGGTGAGGGTCCGCCAAGGCCTCGCGGGACGGAAGAGGGTACCGGAGAGATCCCCGTCTCGCAGTGCGGTGGCGGAGAGGGGCCGCGGACGGACGCCCGCCTCGTCACCATAGGGTGAGTGTGACGAGGGTCCCGGTGAAGCAGCGGCGGGTGGTAGACCGGCGTGGTGACACGGGCACCCGTCGGTCGAGGCGGCGGCGATGGTGTCCCCGGCGGCGGCGCTGTTCCGCCCGCGATGTGCGCCCAGGAGGTCGAGGAGAGCGGGGGAAAGGCATGGAAGTAGTGGGGAGGAGGAGGGGGGTTCGGCCGGCCGGCCATGGCGGCGGGCGGCGGCGCGCCGGCGGCCGGGAATCCCGTGGCGGCGCCTGGATCGGGGAGGAGAACGGGAGGTAGGTTTCCTACCCAGCTGATACCATGTTGGAATTTGGTTCTCTATTGATTTGGCTAACCCTAGAAGGGTAGCTATATAGTAGCATACATGGGCCTCATGGGCCTAGCCTCATGGGCCTAATACATGTATATACTCCAACAGGCATTTTGTGTGACACAATATTCCATAGACAATATCAGTTATACAGCAAACATAAATATTGCTTCTTTTCAAAAAGTACCTTTATAGGTCTTGGATGGTCTATATTATGTTTCAGTGTTTTCAATAAACATGACATCAGACTAGTTCTAACAACCTGCAAGGTAACAAGGAAAAGAATGATTATAATAAACCAACAAGATAACAAGTAAAAGAATGATTATAGCAAATGAATGAGAGTTATAGAACAATGTTTATTTCCTTCACAATCAAATATGGAGAGAAAACATGAGTTGTTAGTAGTAGTAGGTGGACATTTGGTCCGACCAAATCAATGGGTTAGGTCAACTGGGTACTGATTGGTTCCTAAAAATTATCAAGATGAAGCAAATTTGGTCTCAGTTAGTTTGGTTCGGTATCGGCCATTACTAAACTAACCAAGCTAACAATACACACATTGGGGAAAAACTCACAAAAACACGTATGTAATATGATGGTAGATTTTGGAAGAGAACACAAATGAGCATGATGAAACATAGATCAACAAAGGATGAAGACAAATCATCTGCCAACAGCAGGGAGGAACCATTGCCATGTTTGACATCAGGTGGCTGCCTCGGCCAGTGACAGCTAGACGTGATCATTGGCTTCGTCCTCGGGAACTGGGGAAGCTCAGAGGGCAACCTCATCTCCCTGGTCAACCGCCTATCAACAGCTCACAAGGCACGGGCCCCAGGCAGGAAAAGGCGGACCCGCTGAGGCACTACCGAGTGGTCGAGTCAGGAGGGGCTTAGCTGTGCAGGCGCTTCTGGCTTATCGCTATGTGCCATTATGCTAGAGAGGACAGGTGAGGTGTGGGTGACCAGGAGGAAGTGGACAGATTGGGGGCAGGTGGTGAGGAATCACAGTGTGATATCTCTTATATAGAGAGTGTTGGGAAGGGTTATTGGGTTACGCTGAATGTATTACTCAGCTTCTATGTGCAGTACTGCTTTTCAGGTTCTTCAGTCACCGGGTTAAGACCGAATAAACTAGGGACTTAATTCATTTAGTTACTTCTTGAGGCCGAATTAGAGACCAAAAATCGGTTTCTGCCATTCCGGATTTGGTCTAGGTTAGTTCGGTTCTGTTTCTCAGGTTTGGTTAATTATGCCAGCCCCTAGTTTCCTGTGTAGAACACGCACAACTAAAATGAAAGATAAGGCTGAGAAGTTAGATAAGGAGGAACAGTCAAAAGTTCAATGAAAGGATTAGAAGAATGTACAGCTAATTACACCTAGAAGTCATAGAATAACAGAAAATACAGAATCATGATACACCAGCAAGATGAATCAGTAAATAAACACAGCAAAGATGATTATCCTGCAATTAGTTTATGAATTAACTTTTTTTGTTTTGCAAGAAAGGCACAATCAACCAAAAATTTACACTATTCTTTGCACTATAGTCAATCGAGAGTATATAGGAGAGTTGACTGATGGCTGCACCCAGCACTGTGATGAGTGAGGGTGACTGTAAAATCAGGGAAATTTTACCTCGAATTCAGAAGTGCGAGGGTTTGCGATAATGACTGCTTTACTTTTGTCATCTGTTCTGTTTAACATGTCAAAGTTTTCTTCATGTGAAGACAAGATAAATGTGAGCACCTCCATATAACCAGCTCTTGCAACCTGGCCACCAAGGATTTTTCAGTAAAGAAATCAACAGATGAACAGATAAAAACACAAGAAAAATAAACACAAAGACATCAAATATCAGCAAAATGCCACAAAGACATATCGAATACCTAAAGTACCTCGGCACGAATTTTATCTGAGAACCTGTTTAAGGGTTGCCTTCCTCCTATTGTCATACACTTCAGCTTTGATTTTGGCACATTGTTGAATCCATAAGCTATTGCAACGTCCTTTGTAGAAGCCAAACAGAAATTAAACCAGCTAACAATGACAGCAAACAAATACCAACAAAAACAGATGAAAGTTGAAACAGCTAGATAATAGAAGATATACCTCAGACAAATCACGAGCATGCAGAATATCACTTCTTGTTGGAGGAACAGACACTGAAATGCGAGGCTCCCCTTCAATGAGTAACTTTCAGCTTGCAGTTGCATTTTATTCAAAAGACAGACAACCTACAGTTTCAGATGCACAGTTATTAACGCAGATTGAAAACAACCTTGCTAAAACTTTCGGAACTTGCAGTTGCAGGTACCTGTTTCTCGTCCAGGGAGATGCCAATAGGCCCAAGAATTTCAGATAACGAAACATCCATTTTGTAACACGAAAGATCAGGATAAACTGTTTTCCTGCCATCATGATGTACCACTTCAACAGGTTCCACTTCAAATTTAGTCTCACAATACTCAGAGAACATGGTAACCTAGAAATGCATAAGTAACAAGCGCATCAATACAATAAGTTTAAACTTCTTAAACTAGAGGACATGTTCCCATCTCAAATACAGCATAACATCACCCACCATTGTATTCAGCACTATGTTTGCTTTGGTAAGGTCAGTAGCTGTACATTCAATGAAGACATTTTTTGTTGCAAGGGTGATAGCTGAATGTGCACCATTGATGATAGGAGGTAATGATAATACAGTCCTGCAAAGTATTGCAATGTAAGCTGTGTAGCGACTCCAGTATTAACAATTTCTATATCATAAGCGTTAAAGAAAGCATGGCACTCATGACAGAACATGGGCCAAATGAGTAAAATGAATATATTTAAGAGAACAGCTTTTCCTTGAAAATGAACAATGTTTTTTATGTTTAACTAGATAGACAAATTTCCAGAGAGCTGTGCCAACAGAACCTTTCGATTTAATAATAGTTTTCCTCTCTAGTAATTATTAGTCTTTTACGAAAGAGGTCAACAAATGAAATGATAAGAGCATGCCATTGTTAATTGTTTTACCTGTTGCTATCATAGATAACTGGGTACACTGGAGAATTCTCAATTATATGCAAGAACTTCTTCAGTTTCATGTCTGACTGCCACAATGCAAGAGATGTCAGTAATAAAAATATACAAGGCACGGAGCACCTAAAAGAATAGTATTAAGATCTATCTATGATATTGAGCATAAAACTTGAAAATTAACAGTTTCCATCCTCATACACCAAACACTCTGATGTAGTTACTTACTTTATAGAATTCCATCAGTTTATCAGCTCTGAAGCTTTTCTCCTGAATCATACAAAAGTTAGAACAGTGAGTCCAAAATGTTGCCTTCTCAAAACTTATTAAAGATTGTAATGGTGATCAGAAAACAAATGAGTAATATAACATTAAATCATCTGATTGAACTAAATCAACTACTTTTACCTGCTTTAATGGGACAAAGTTGATTTCATGGGGTGGTAGAGCCTAGGGAGAGAAAAAATCAAATTTCAGATATAAAGGATAAGAGAAACCACCAGTGGTATTTAATCTGCCAAATGACGTTAGACAAATTCATATCTCGCAAAAATAAGATTCAAAACCATTGGAAGGAGCTTCTACACCTCAATGGAGAAAGAATAAAATCAATCAAACAGGCACCAAATGTCATTGCATTTATCTTTCCATACAATAGTATAAAAGTACTTGTGGTTAGTTCCCTTGATAGTGCAAGGCTGCAAGCACATATCATGAGACATAACCATTTGCCCCATCAAAAGGGGAAAAATTGGATGCACAAAAACCATGCAACACATAAACATACGAATAGTGTGCAAGTCCATGACAGAGATTGCCATGTACGCAGGGTGAATAGATAATACCCAAGATTGACCAACAAAATTAGCTTATTGCAGCACTGTGATAATTTTACCTCATATGAGAAGGGTCCTTTCAGAGTGTCCAGATCATGGGTGCCAATAGCAACTAGAGTTCTCTTCCTGTTATGCATCATGGAGTAGTCTGAGTTAATTAATCATTGTGTTGAGTACAATCTTGCTATCAATACAATGAAAAGCAAAAGGCAATAAGATAAGCTATACCGGCAGATATTTTGGTGGAGTTTGTCTTGAAGATCAATGAAGCTGTTGTATCTTGCTTCATCAAAAGTTACCCCTCTTAGGACAGCACAAACCACGAATGGTCTAATTTTTGAAGTCTGAAAAAAAAGCAAATCAATGCTTACATTGGAAGAAAATACAAACATAAATATACGATTCTGGGGAATAAGATCAGCATCAACATTAGCAAATACAACACTAATCTATTAATACATAGATTATATTATAGAATATAACAGGAAAATATCAAAATCATGAATATGTTAATGTCATGACATTTTAGCGCCAGCTTCAAGCTACAATCGTTTTCAGGACAATAATAAAGCATTACAAAGAGGATGCACCAAAAATATAAAAATATTTAATGGCATGGAAAATGTAAGTAGTTTATTGCTTCGTTTTCCCTCAAATGGCAGTTTCACACATCATTTCTCCATTTACTACTGAGACATAACATTCCATATACGAAAATCCAAAAAAAAAAAATCAACTGGTTCAAGAGCATTGCCAGGTTATAACAACACCAAACAGTGCTTCTGTACAATTTTCTCTACAGCCTACCCATATGCACTACATACAAATGGAAAACTGAAGAATTCTAGTCTTTTCATCTAGGTTATTATTTGAAATGTGCAAGTCCAAAGAGCATGAACCTACCTCTGGTTTAACATGCATCTGAAGAATTGAACCACGAGGGATGGATGAAACTTTGAATACAGGGCTTGCTTCAGTCCCCGTGAAAACACGAAGAGCTCTTGCTATTCCTTCAAGGCATAGTAAATCATATCTGCATACATTAGCAATGAGCATTAAACACATGAAGCTGCGATCTCAGTATGTGATTTGAACTAAGAGCTCATGCACCAACACAAGGTAACGGTTCAGGAAGTGAGGATCAGTGAAGAATGAGGTGACTGGTAGAAAAAGCCACACAAGAGACTCTCTGTGTAGATGGAAAGTCCATCCATACAATATGCTTTACTGAAGTTCAACTATATTAAGTCCAAATTCAACTCATCTTTATACTATGTGCAGGTTTGTATACACCCGTAAGCTTATTGGACTAGAATCAATTTCAAACTCAAGGAAATAAAGAATCAACAGGAACAAAGCTAAACAAAAACTGATTCATATTTAGCTTACTGCATCTATAAAACTTCCCACTAAAATCCCCATGAACCAAACAACTTGAACTAAAAGAACAGACCAACAGTGCGGCAAAACATAGATACCAAATAGATACACCATGATGTTTGCTTACAGCCAAACATGGCAAAAAGAGTTTTCGTGCCTGTTTTCTTTGACTTGCTTTTGTGCATTTTATGTAAAACTGTGTAGTACATTTGATGCTTGCTTGACACCAATCACAGAAGAGCAGTAGGGAACAGGGAGGGCACGAACCACAATGGAACTATTACCTAGTATGTACCACTATACAAACTACAGGAACCTATAATATTCAATAGGTAAAATCTTAAATCATCACAGGAGGATAGTATTACCAACACTAGAGTAATGCAAATTCTCTGCTACATATTCTTAGCTGATTTTTTAGGTGTCTCAAATTGCATTACACATGTTCAATTGGCACACAAGAATAGTTCAATTGGCCGACATTTATGTTGGGTTACCACAATCCTAGATACACAGTACACCATCGATTCAATTGACAAAAAAACAAAATCCGCTGACCTGTTGGCGGCGACCTCTATCTTGTAGATGACCTCGTCATCGCCATCCACCTCGCCGTCGTCCTCAAGGTGCTTCTCCTTCCTGATAATAGCCTTCTCCGTCGTCTGCACACGCACGCACCCCCCAAAAGGCCAAAACCCTCATCAAAATTCAGACAACGCCACTGCCAGCACAGCGGACGGCAAACGGCGGAGAGATATGCTTACTCACCACATCGTCCAGCTCGATGCCGAACTCGAAGCAGAGCCCGTCGAACTCCTCCTTCGCTGCAACCAGTCGGATAGGATTGGTCACGAGCTGTCGCGGAGGGGCGCGGAGAAGTGAGCGAAGGAAGGAAGGAGGACTTACTGTAGGTCCGACGCAGCGCGACGAAGAGGCGGTCCCGGCCGACGCCCACCGTGGGCATCGCGGCTGCCGCGGCGGAGGAGACGGTCCCAGCGGCGGCGGCGGCGGCGGCGGCAGGAGGAACAAGAACCTAGCGGTGAGTCGCGGCGGCGGCGGAGGCGTGGGTGGATGCTGCGGATTCGGTGAAGGGTCCAACAATTAAAGGCCCAAACTTAACTTGGCATGCACGGAAGCGACTAGTGATTGATCGGGCCAGCAGTGGATTTAGGCCCAGTTCTGTTGAGGTGCATTGGGCCGGCGTGGCGACCCGACTGTCGAGGCCGAAAGAAGCCCAATGCTAAATGTTGAGCCCAATCCACCGTTAACCTTAACTGCTCCCACTACCACACCTATCCATCCACTAAGTCGTCGGTATTCGAAGTCGTGTGCACGGACCTGACCAATAATGGGTTGCCCAACCCTCAAGGCTGCTTCCAGTTCTTGGTGCCCAACACTGTTCTTGAGGTTGGGGACGACGTATCATCACCAACTAGATCGAACGGCTTGATGTGTGCACGTCAACAATTCCTCAAAACCTGTTGTAACGCGTACAACTTTATTTTGAGGATGGCAACTAAATTAACATTAGGCCATCCAGACCTTAACAACACTTTGGTACATTTGGAAAGCGAGGAATGATGCTCGCTTCGATAACAGGAAATGGTCTATTATGTAGGTTCATTATGCTGCAGCGGCGGACATCAAAATTTTAATTGCAGCAGAAGATTACAGCAAAGGCCATAGTCAGATTGCAAGATACCAATCTTAATCCTGACCCACAAATTCAAACACACACAGGTTAACTCTCTGGTAAGAATTGTCGGGCATCAGCCGAATCAGCTGTATTCTCTGCAGGAGGAGTATCAGAGGGGTAATAATTCCAGAGCTCAGAGAAACCACTACGCCAGCTGAGAATTGTACTAGCGCCACCCTTTTTTTCACCCGCGGTCCCAAATCACCAGGCGCTAGTAGAGCAAAAACGGTGGACCCCGCCATCCGCACCGCTTCTGAAAACAGTTTACTCAAGCGGCTCGTGTAACGTTCCCGATGGTGCCATTCGAGATATTATACTGTCGGTTTTCCTTACCCACCACCGTAAAGTGGACATTAGCACAAGCGGTTTTCCAGAAAAACCGCCTCTCAAAATTACCGTCGGTTTTCTTTACATGCCCGCCAGTAGAACTTTTGTTTTTGCCAGCGGTCTAGGAGCCAAAGCGACCGTATAACATATCAGTTTCCATTGGCGGTTGTTTTATGTGGACCGCTTACGATAGATGTGTATACTGGCGGGGGCTTAATGCAAGCCGCCTGGACAATGATTCACGCGCCAATGGGTTGACCGTATACAGCGTCGTCGACGACTCAGCGCGACTCACTTTGCGGCTGCGCCGCGAGAACTTCTTCCTCCTCTCCCCCATCGATATCGCTGGATCTTCTTCGCGAGCCGGCCGCCCGGTACGTGATATCATCGCTTGTCGAGATCTATCGATCCACACCGTATTTAATTTATTATATCTATTTTTATATGCTCAAGCTCGATCGATCGATCGATCGACGACGGGCGATCACACGCAATGGCGCCGCCGCCTTCGCATATGCTAGCTTTAATTCGATCCATTTTTTACAGCGAGTCGCTACTCGATCTAGCTTTGATCGATCGATCGATCGATCGGAGGGAGAGCCTTCTTGGAGAATATAATATATAATATACGGGTTGGTGGTGTAGTTACTGTTCTTGGTGAGCTAGCTGGCCGGGCTTCAATATAAACAATTACCAGGTATATATATATTATTCGTGTGTTAATTAATGTTTATAGAGCCTTAACTAATAAGAAGCAGGTTAGTATATATTATAGATAATTCATTCTTGATAAGTTTACGGTAAGTAACAATGCATATTATATATATAATATATATTTGCATATACATAGTGTATGTCTTATTAATTATAACTTATACAATAGTAAGATTCGATTTTGATCACTCTCTCTCAGCAATGAAAAAAACAAGATTTAGAGTCTCGAAATTAGAAATCCTGATCGATTCGTCGTTCATTGTAAGATTTTTATGTAGCAAGATGTTGAAATTAATAGTTTTCACATTTGACAATTTGCTATCTAGATTTTGTATCCACTATATAAACTTGATTGAAATATAGCAGCATTTTTCCAAGTCTACTTGAGTAATTACAATAATTTATATTTTGATCTAGTAATTTTAAATGCGCCCAATTAGAAAATTGTCATTTTTGTACAGCTGAAGATGGAACGGTCCGTATGGATGTACAACTTGTCAAGATTAGATCCGTCATACCAGTTGGAGCTATGTTCGTTCATTGATGCAGCTAAGAGGCATGCTTGCGTAAAGAAGACGAAGTTCATACATTGTCCGTGCATCGACTGCAATAATCTTACTGTATTTGAGGATGCAGGCCAAATCATTTCTCATTTGGTTCGCCGAGGATTTATGAAAGATTACTTGATTTGGACAAAACATGGAGAGGGTACTTCCACACCTAGTACGGTACGAAACCCGGTGCTAGAAAGACAACAAGACATCCCTCACACTGATCCAACAACAAGGGATGATAGTGACAATGATTTAGTTGGCGTCCAAGATGTGGGTGAAGACACTGGAGTTCAGGTTGATGAAAGTGAACAAGCTGATTTCTTCGAAGCATTGTTGCATCGTCATTCTGATCCGTCAATGTTCTTTCAAAAGGGTATGGAGGCACTAAAGAGGGCTGCAAAAGAGCATTTGTACGATGAGTCCAATGGTTGCACCAATGAATGGACTACACTCGAGATCTGTCCTTCGGTTTTTGGTGATAAAATCTCGCTTTGGCTGGTCGATGCTAGCTTCAACGAGTTTTTGCGTGTTCTTGAAAACTCGCTTCCAAAGGGGAACAACGTGCTGCTAACACATACTATGCAAAGAAGCTAATCGGTCCCGTGACTATGGGTGTCGAAAAGATCGACGCGTGTAGGAATCATTGTATCCTATACCGCGACGATCATGAAACCAAGGACAGCTGTCCAAAATGTGGTGCTAGTAGGTACAAGACGAAGAAAGACTACCTGGAGGAAGAGAACGGAACCTTGATAGGGAACAAGCGAAAGAAGACCGACAAGAAGACCCGGGAGGGTTCAAAAAAGTGGTTCTAAAGAAGAGGAAGACTATTATGCGAAGAGAAAGGTTCCCGCTTTAAAGATATGGTACCTCCCTCAGTAGTTGATCGGTTGAGGTGTTTGTTCGCAAACCCCGAGGATTCGAACTTATGTGTTGGCATGCTTCCAAGAACGCAAAAACGATGGAAAACTTCGACATCCTTCGATGCCAAGCAATGGAAGAAATTTAATGACAACCACCCCGAATTTGCCGAGGATCCAAGGAATGTAAGGTTTGCACTATGTACCGATGGAATGAATCCATTTGCCGAGAGGAGCAAAGAAGCACGGACGTGGCCGGTGATCTTGACCATCTACAACCTTCCTCCGTGGTTGTGTCAGAAGCGAAAATACCTCTTGCTAACCATTCTTATTTCTGGACCTAAACAACCCGGTGTTGATATAGATGTGTTCTTAGAGCCCTTGATGAAGGAGATGAAAAAACTATGGGAAACTGGGTGTGGACGTGTGGGATGAGTTTCGCAAGGAGACATTCAGTTGAAAGCAATGATTTTTGTTACTATCAATGATTACCCAAATCTCTTTTCATTATCTCGGACAGGTTTAAAGGAAAGTTGGGTTGTGTAATGTGCCTAGACGAAACCGCACACATGTACCTTTCGCATCTACCAAGACAAGTGCACATGAGGCACGACGCTTCTTACCAAGAAGACACAAGTACCGAAAGACAGAATATGATCACTACTTTGACAATAGGGATGAAAGAAATTCTTCTCGCCCCATCAGGCGCAAGTGCGGGTAAAAGAGTATTCAAGATAGTCCAAAAATCAAATTTTCTTTTGGGAAGAAGAACAAAGATGGAAAGAAAAGGGAGGTGAAACCAACGGAGGGAGACACATTCAAAAAGATGTCAATTTTTTTAGGTATTTGCCATACTCTGGAAGAACTAGACATACGTCATGCAATCGATGGTATGCACGTCCAAAAGAATGTCTTCGAAAGCATAATTGGGACCTTGCTCGACATACCAAAAAAGACAAAGGAAGGACTCAATTCACGTTTGGACTTGGTCAACTTAGGCATTAGACCGGAACTTCACCCGTATCAAAAACAAAGAAAGACCGTCCTTCCGGCAAGCTACAACCTCAACCCGGATGAGCAACATGCGATTTGTGTGTGTCTCAAGACTTTGAAAGTTCCATCTGGATTCCGCTCAAACCTCGGGAGTATTGTGTCAATGAAAGAGCTTAAACTAAGCAACTACAACTCCCATGATTGCCATGTCATGCCGACTACTTTCCTCCCTATTGCCATCGGGCTATAAAGCCGGTGTTTCTAAAGATGGCAATCACACGACCGTGCTACCTCTTCAACAAGATCACACGAAGGAAATTGACTGCGTAATTGGAGTCTCTAAAAGTATTCGCCGGAGACATTGTCACGGTTGGAGATGTGTTTCCCTCCATCATTCTTTGATATCATGGTACATCTCATTGTTCACTTGGTTGATCAAATAGATGCATTAGGTCCCATGTATCTGCATGAAATGTGGACTTATGAGCGTTTCATGTCGATTCTGAATGGTTACATGTCAAATCGTGCTCACCCAGAGGGGTCCATGATAGAGGCCTACACCACCGAAGAGGCAATTGAGTCCGGAGGTCCATTCTGCAATAATTGCCTGCAAAACCAGATTGCAATTGGTTTGCCTCCATCCCGGCATGAGGGTAGACTGTATGGAAAAGGGCGTATGGGTAAAAAGTCTTTCATTCCATTGGATTACGACACGTCCCTAGAGGCACATCATAGCGTCGTGCGTCGCTCTCGATAATGGAGCCATTGATCCAAGAACACATGAATGAGCTTCGTGAACAAAACAATGCGTAAGATTGGGTCATGAAGGAGCACAAGCTTACGTTCAGCAGATGGCTTATGGATCAGGACATTCCATATGGGGAATCAATGAATGAGAAAACCATCAAGATGCTAGCATCTGGACCATCACACCAGATCACTACATGGCAGGTTTATGACATTAATGGCTTCACGTTTCATGTCAAATCCAAGGACCAAAAGAGTCTAGCACAAAATAGTGGGGTTCGTTGTGATGCCATTGATGAAAAAAACAAATATACTACATATTTTGGGATTGTTGAAGAAATATGGGAGCTACACTACGGTACCGATTATGACATTCCCTGTCTTCTTCGATGCCGTGGGTAGACCATAAACAAGGTGTCGGTGTGGACAACTATGGGCCGAGAATTGTAGAATCTGGATAAAGTGGGTTACAAGGACGACCCGTGGATCCTTGCTAACCGTGTTGCACAGGTCTTCTATGCAGAGGACATGAGCCCTGAGAGCAAAAAGGCAAAGAAGCCAAAACATGTAGCTCTCCCTGGGAAACAACAAATTGTAGGAGCTGACGGTGCTGAGGACTTTATTAACCAGTTTAGTGAAATGCCTCTTTTTACGGACCTGCCAAGAAAGATAAAATATGTAGAGCGAAGCATTCCAGAAGATGAAGTGCCCTGGCGCCGCAAGGATGGAAAAGACAGAAAGGTACGTCTAGCTAGCATCGATGAAGATTGACATGATTTATCGTCTTGGCGATTTGTGAAGCCTAACCAAAAGACGGTGGCACAAGATAGTAGGGTTCGCTGTGAACTTGGAGTTGTCAAATTTTATAACTTGTGGTGTTATTTTGCGTTGAATTAATAGCTTGTTATGGTATTTATTGTGGCCAGAATGTTGTGGCCTGAATGAAGAACTTGTAAACATTGTCTTAATTGATGAAGAACTTGTAAACATTGCTGAACAATTTGTATTGGTTGTGTGCCATGTTCGGAATGTTTAGACTGTGTTGAGACATATAATTCATAGCTAGCCTATAGCATATCTGAGAGTTTAGCATGCTACATATATGCCAACTTCTTGTGCTGCTATTCAGCAGATCATCCAGGCTTTTATTTTCTTTCAATTTATCATTCCGCCATGCAAAATCCATCAAACAATATTCTACTATCACACTTCGATTCAATTCAGTCACACATGCAGCTTATTGATGACGAACACGCCGACAGGCTATAATAATGATGATGTGAATATACATAACGCTGGAAAATCATGGGTCCAAATTAATTAAAGACCTGGCGATATGGTCAGTTTCCAGCAATTCGGAATTTCCAATGTTTCCTTGATATTCCCCGGTGTTCGGAATTTCCTAACATTATTCCTATCAAGCCTCTCTGTTGTAATTAAGAATTTGCTCGGGATATTCCTCCACATTCTTGGAATATACGAACTCGATAGGCAACTGGAGCCGATCGATTGTGTGGCGCAGCAAGTTGACCTGGGAAAATATTATCCAACGTTTCAACCGCTTCTTTTTTTTACATCTTCAAACCGCTTCTTTACACAGCAATATATATATATATATATATATATATATATATATATATATATATATATATATATATATATATATATATATATATATATATATATATATATATATATATATATATATATATATATATATATCTGATCCATATATGCTAGTCTCCCTAGCTAGAAAAGGAAAAGGAAGATTGCTTTCTCCCCCGCATGCTCTCTCCGGGCCGGCCCAAAGCTCATCTTTGCTCCTTTCGACCAAAGCAGCCTCGCGGGCCTGCTTGGGCAGTCAAGGGGCGCATTGAACAAAAATGGTGAAGCTCAATTTTTTGACAAAAGATTGTGCACAAACTCTATACGGAGCCATGCAAAGCACTCGACAAAAAAAAAAAAAATGCACTTGAAATGAAAAAACATCTTTGTGCCACTCATCGCTTTCGCTAAAAGATGTCATGGTGCCGCTGACCAATATCGGTGATCACATATATGAGTATATGATTAGTTCCGCGCTCCTCAACATTGAGCAGATACCGTTACAAAACCATGGCTACAAAATAATAAAGCCCTAATATACATTAAAGAAGAAAAATAGATGCATCAACTACACAAATTATAACATGCAACCGGGCCCAATAATTAACCTGCATAAGTAGCTAACCAACTCCAAGAACAAATGAAACGAGGCACAAGACTCGGGGGCTCTTCTTTCAAACGTGGTTGGATGTTAATTGGAAAGGAAACATGCATGAGAGCCATGACAGTGAGCCATAGTTTCAAGTGGCTCAGGCGTGCTTGCCCCGGTAAGATAAGTAAAAAAGGTGATCCAAAAGCTCCAAACATACAACCAAGCAAAAGAAATAAAACCCACGTGACATTGCAAAAGGTGAATCCATCCCACCATTTGTTGCTTGACTCAAAGTATTTCAAACCTATCAATAGTAATATGATCCATCTTCTTGGAATTTCTGGGTTATAGTATTTGCAAAGTATTGATAGCAATTCAGGGCTCAACCATTGGCAACTTTTTCATCTTGACCAAAAGGAGTTCTAAACCGCATATTGTTGTCGAAATCGGTTTCATGCTCGGACAATGAGAAGGGCTAGCTTAATTACTAACTCAGCCGCTAGACAAGAAGAATTGACAGAGATAAACCATGCATGAATTAGCTACATAATTAATAATAATTCAGCACTTCGCATGTTGGAAGCACAGACAATCAAGTTCAGATTAGAGGTTAGAGTTGATGGCATAGGTAAAACTGGTGTCCCGAAGCACTTCGCATGTCTAGACGAAGAATTTTCATTTAGCAACCCTAGCAAGTTGATCATGAGTAGTAGCGTAAGTACCATCAGGGTTAACAACATGGGTGATAGTATTCCTTCTGGCTCTTATAATGATGCTTTGATGAAAAAATCTAGTATTTCTATCCCTGGGCCGAAGCCCAAGTTTTTAAATATCTCTCGTTTGTGATAAGCCTCCTCTCTAGCTAAAATGTTTTCACGTTGTTGAATAAGGAGTTTTTGTAGTTTAGGGTTTTGCTCACTTGACTTTTACCTTGCAGTTCACCTAGTTTTTCCTCAATCATAGATAGGACCTCTCAGATTCATCCGCTTTTTCCTTTGCCACCTGCATAAATCTTTAGCTAAATAGTAGGTTTTCAAATGAAAGGGCCGTGAGGAGGATTTTTCCCAACTTAATTTGGCCAATTGCTCATAGTAGTCATCTCGTAAGAAGCCGCCACAAATTTAAAATGCTTTGGAGTTTTCCCGCATGAAGAGTTAGTCATAGCAAGAATAGGACAAAGGGTCACTCCTAAACATGGGTAAGTGGTGAACTATAGTATTCGGGAAATCAACGCACCACTCAGGATTAACTAGAAATCTGTCCAAATTTCTCTCATAAGTCGGATTAGAATGAAATCTCTTATTGGACCAGGTACAAGCCGGACCATGAAAACCCAAATCAAATAAACCACAAGCCTTCAACTAGATAACAGAAATTTAAAATGGTTCTACAATCAAGTGTGCCGAGGCCCAAGTTTCTCGCTTACATCCATAATGTTATTCAAGTCACCCATACGACAAAAGGTAAATTTTGATTCAACATAATGAAATCACGTGCACTTCTCCATATCCATTTGGTCTTGATCTCGATAAGGATCCCCATATAGATGCAGAGAAGACCAAATTTCTTGGAGACCAAATTTTATTATCACAAATGGCGAAGATGAAAAGGGACTTGAATCAACAACATCTACTTGAACGTCACTTTTAGAAAGAAGCCATAACCCTCCCGACTACCATCACCAAAAAAAGATAGGCATTATCAAGACTAAACTTATTAATTAAATGACGCTTTTTGAACTTTAGAAGTTTTTGTTTCGAAATAAAAATTACCTCGCGCTCTACTCGAAGTGATGATCCCGGAGAGATGTCTCATCTTCGAACCGTCAAGGTTCCTCCCATTCCTTGACAAGCCTAGCTAGGAGATTCATGGCCCTCGTGGCGCCTTGAGGGCCGGCGCCGCGCCCGTTGATCATGTTTAGAGCCGAGACGTCACCGACGTCACCGGGTAAACAAGATCATGGGGAACGGGATCTTGAGTTTCCGTAAGAGTCCGACATACCACCGACCTTCCCGTTTCCCTTCTCCATCCTCATCGAGCATAAGACAATGGCAACCCACTTGCCCGTGCTCCAAACGACGCTTGGTTCTCCACCCCCATGAGGAGCCAAAACAAGGAACCACACCCATCGATGCTTCTTGTAAACAATCCACCTCGCCGGCATTGGTACTCGGCCTTGTAAATCCTCTCGTACAGGGGCTTCCCCGCATGATACCATATGGTTTCCCGCATTGCGGCAATGAGCAAGCCAGAACGAATAAAGCGTAGCCATAGGAGTGTTGTAGAGATCCTCCATATCCGGGAGACCGTAAAACTCATCGCCGACCCGCTCCCTCCGGAGTATTGACGAATTCCAAGGTCCCGCGGTCCCACCTTGTATGGCGAGACCGAGGCCTAGACCGCTCTTCGCCGAAGTCTCCATTTTTCTCCATAATGAGGAGGCGTCGTAAACATCTTCCTCCGACGCGGCTCGGCGCGGTCGACGAACGCCAACCACTTGTTGTTGATGTAAGCCTTGAATGTGCCCCATTTGGACTCCCGCTTGATGCCTTGTTCTTCTCCTGGCTTCTACCTCCTCTTGTGTCGGGCCTCAGGCCCGGAGCCTCTTCCACCGAACCTTCTTCCATCACGCCCTCCTCGATATCCGAGAGAGCGGCTTGCTCGCGCCTTGGATTGATGGCCTCCATGTTCCTCCGGGGGGAGGTTGGGAATGAGCGCCCGCCCGATTCCTCACTGAACAGAGGGTCGGCTCGGCCGGCATTGGAATGCCGGTACGGAGGTCCCCAAGCCCGCTTCCGGATCGAACATTGCTGCCATGACCTTCTCCGCCTGGGGGCCGGAGTATTGCTTGAGCTTGGCTTGAGGCTAGCAAAGCAGTGCAGGATGGGGAATGCCGGATGCGTATTTGTACTCGGGAGTGTGGAGCGTATTTGTACCGGGGAGTGTGGGAAGAGTGTTCTCTGAGTGCCAAAATTTCTTCTCCGGGCAGCCACCCCGTCGCGGATTGGTAGGCGGCTCAAGAGGAGAAACAAAGAAAGGTGTCCGATGAACGATGAACACTAATAAAGGGGTTGACAAGACCTGCGTGCGGATCCGGCCGCACCGTTTTCCACTCGGGCCTTGAGCAAGGGTATAAGCCATCCCAGATATTTGTTCTCCGCATGCTTCCGGAACCGAAATGTGGTTCCGCCATGGTTGAGAGGTGAGGAAGACGAAGGTTGGTGAAGGCCGAGGTGTTGAGTAAAGTTTGGTCGATCCGCCGATAAGGGTTGGATTGTGGTGTTGCCCCGATTCGCCCTAAAACTTTTGCCCTTGTCCGTAGCGGGATTGACGGAAAAGCCCCAACCCGTCCCGGCCCAGCCCGGGGTTGAGCCAACCAAATGACAGATGCCGATGTATTTCAAAGCCCGTCTACTTATAGTTTTATTTCAAAATACCTTGATGAAATGGATCTAGCTGGACTTAGTGAGCAAAATACAGTAACAATGCCGCAAAGACTAAGCAACATGTTGTTAAATGGACAAACTCCTCCCGAAGGTTACTTGAAATTCAATGTTGATGCCGCAGTTGGCGAGAACCGGTGACAAAGGAGCAAGTTGGAGTGATTTGTAGGGACAATGAAGGGAACTATATTGCTGCTAGTGCTAATGTTATAGATGGACTTACCGATCCACCCTCTTTGGAAGCAATGGCCTTTGCAATGAGCGATATCTTTGGCGCTAGATGTTGATGCACATAACCGTGTAATAGCTTCGGATCGTTTGGAAGTCATTGTAAATCTTCAGAAACAAAATCTATGTGCTTACTCCTCTATTATAAGGGATATTAAATCTAGGAGTAGTTTGTTTCGTGATGTAATTTTTAAGCATGAGGGTAGGTGTTTTAACAATGAGGCTCATGCTATTGCTAAATGTGTATGTAATTTGACGCCCGGGAGATATGTTTGGCTCCTTGAGCGGCCAAAAATGTTGCATGTACCTCAAAACATTATGATGGCTAATAAATAGTATGCCTACCTTCCTCTCAAAAAAAACGACAGATGCTGGTAAAAAAAAAAGATGCGGTACAAAAAAAGAGGGCTTGAATTTAGAAAAAACCTGCTCTTTTATTTCATAAATACCCGTGCGTTATAACAGGATAAAAACAATAGCATTATAATGTGAATATATATATGTTATATTAGCTCATGCGTTGTAATTAATGGACAAAATAATAGTACCATGATAATGTAAATATGACGTGGGTACAATATTAAGAAGAAGGAAAAAAAACTATATTGAGAATGATGTTTGCAATGGCAACATCACTTTTACAAAAGTCTTTATGAAGGATAAATAATTATAATACAATGTGAATCAAAATAATCTAAAATGAAACTATTTTCGAAATAAGGCAGTTTGGTTACATAGATCATAAGGTAAAACCTAAAATATCTTCTAAGATCTCTAAAACATGAATTGGAAGAAAGGAAGCAACATGCTGCTACACTCCGAGCTTCAAAACCAGAGGAACTGAATAGATATGCTTGAATGGTTCAAGCCTACTTTCCCTGAAACTGAACACCTTCCCCCCGTATGCCACATGTTTGCCATCAACTGAATGAACCTGCAAGCAGCTGAAGTCTACTCTTATAATATTAAGAGTTGAACATTTGTCAAGTGGGTCAAACCCAAGAATGATTCAACAATGCGGGCACATAAGTTACCTAATTTTCAACCATTCTTTAAAATTGAAGGCTTCATCAAGGCACGTGAAGATTTACAACACTCAGCTCCGAACCCGCTGACCCACAGTGCAACTTGGTGTGCACTAAGAAAGAAAATAATCCGCTTCAATGTGTTTATTTTGTAACTCGAAAACTGCTTTAGGATGAGTAGTGTAGTAAGTAAAAGCCTTGCTGGGAGCCCTCGGGACTGCACAATGTTTCAGTCTGATATTTCCTAGGAATAAAATAAGGACTTTCTTTGACTTTGAGAAATTTTAGTAGTCCAACATTAAATGAGAACATAAGTGGTAGCTATTAGTATCTCCCAAACAATCCAATCCACCCTATGGCTATAGCACCAGGTGCTCGAAAGTTAGGCATGCAAAGGAGCATCTAGACAAGTGAGCCAACGGCGACTTCTTGTTATCTAGATAAAACAAAATAATTTAGTTCTATTTCAAGTATTATTTTAGTCTCGGGCGATATCTATTGTTTGACAAATATCTTAGTGACTGAACAATGTTGACTGAGTTATAGCTACTTTGTGTTTCTAACAAACTGTGTGATCCACTAATACCTTGTGAGGCCACCGAGTAAATTAATTTAGTTCTAGTTCAGTATTATTTTAGTTTGGGCAATACCTATTGTTTGACAAATATCTTAGTGACTGAACAATGTTGATCGAGTTATAGCAACTCTGTGTTTCTAACAAACTGTGTGATCCACTAGTACCTTGTGAGGCCACTGAGTATATTAAGTGTACAGTAACATGTATTTTCAATTGTACTATAGAAAATATAGAGCTAGCAGTTGCATCTATTTTCAGTCTTGGTTCGAACAAGTAGCAGTAGCCGCTTTCAGTTTTTGCTATTGTTGGATTGCTATAGTTGTATACGTTTCCTATGGTTTAAATAAAAATTGAAATCTGACACCTTGTTAGTTATCGAATGCTAATTTGTTTTAGATAGTGACTCATTAAGCATTTGACAACAGAGAAGGTAAACTACAACAGCTCAAGGAGGTTTTCCTCATCCTTTCACCTCCTATGGTGCATTTCAAAGAAGTCCATCCTTGGGAAGGAGACATTCCTCAGCCATCCTTGGGGAGGAGAGATTCGATGTGGCATCCAAAATAAAACATTCCCATAAATCACTTTGAAAGATCATGCATTGTTAGGCTCTAAGGTCTAATAGGAATAAAAAGGCTAAATTATATGGATATGTGATCCTAGAGCCCCAATTAAAATATTTGCACCAGCTTCCTCACTTGCTACAATAACATTGGACTAATCTATTTTACTTATCGCAAGTACTTGCAAAGATATTGCCCACTATTTTTTCGGTTTAAAGAATTAGTATCAGCAAGTATGTTTGTCATGCCACGAGTAACGGATTTTTTGAATGGGTGATCTCACCATTGAATAGTCGACTTCACTATGGTGTTACATTGTGCATGGTAGGCCTTCTTCCAACAACTATCATGGAGCAGTTTTCAACAATACATGAAGCAAAGTAGCTTGCTATCTCAAAATGACTCGAGTTCCGAACATAACTGTGGGTTCGCCTTCTATGCTTCTAACTATAACTATTTGTGATGGTTGAGGTAGTGAAGATGAACAAAGGAACCGTATAATCAAATCGTGATCTACTTATCGAAAGAAATATTACATTGCATCCATACCGAGTACATATTAAAAAATAATAATCATTAATCCGACAATTGAAAATATTACATAATATGAGCTTGGTAGCCGTACCCGATCCAGCTTCCACCTTGCCTCCATGGCTAACACATTCAGTAAGTCGAAAATTAGTAGTAGGCTTGAGGCTTGCGGATAAGGAGAATTAACACATGTTTCAAGTGTAAGATATGATCACTAAATTAATAAGCTAATGCAAATTAAACTATGTAGGCAAGAAATGATTAAGTGGAGAACAATATGACATTGCTAGTGTAGATTGCATTGCATTCTTGCTATGTGAGTCGGCAACACGGCGTTGTGGTGGAGATCTTGTACATGTTGCGTCGTGGTGGAGATCGTGACGAAGAATGACGACGACAAGCGAAGGCGTGGCGTGCTTCTCCCGAGACGAGCAAGGAGAGCGAGGAGAAGAAAAGGCATGGCAGCGCGAACAGAGGAAGATGAGGGAGAGCGGCGGCGGCTGCAAGACGTATAGCCGCAAAGCTTACGGGCGTCCGCGCCGCACGATGTGACGGCCGGAGCTACGAGGCGCGCATCCACGCGCACGCGTTAGCGCGGCAAGCGGCGCGCGGAGCTCGGCCGCGGCCACCATGGGCCCGGGCGGGCTCCGCGCCCCCACGGGCGGCACGCGCGAGCTCCGCCGGGGCCACCATGGGCCCGCCAATGCTCCGCCGCAGCCACCACGGGCGCGCGGCGAGCTCCGCCGCGGCCACCATGGGCCCGCTGGCCGGGCTCCGCCGCGGCCACCATGGGCGCGCGAGCTCCGCCGCGGCCACCGTAGACGGGCCCGCTGGCTCCGTCGCGCACCATGGGCGCGCGGAGCTCCGCCGCGGCCACCATGGGCCCGCCCGGCCGGGCTCCGCCGCCCGGCCCTATGGGCGGCGCACGCGAGCTTCCGCCGCGGCCCCATGGGCGGCGCGCGAGCTCCGCCGCGGCCCCATGGGGCAGTGGCGCTGCGGGGTCGGGCCGGGCGGCGGCAGGGAGCCCGAGTCCGCGGCGGCCCTATGGGGCCACAAGGCGCGGGAAGTTCCGCCGCGGCGGCTACCATGGGCAAGGCGGCGTCGCGGCCGGGCCGCGCGGCGGGTTGCGGGAGAGGACGATAGGCTCCGGTGCGCCGTCGCTGCCGGTGGACCGTCGCTTCCGCGGTTGCTCTGTCCGCGGGACGCGCTTATCGTCCTCTCGGACGGGGCGAGGTGAATGCCGGGGTGAACGACACCTCTCCACCGCCGTATACACCTTAATACCAAGCTGCTTCGGGTACCTCATCATTGTCTGCATTTTCTTATCAATAATATATTATATGTATGTAAAATATCATTTCTTCATTTAAAAATACAGTCCTTATTATTATGGTATTAATATTCAACATAGATGTGTCAAGGTTTCAGTTAAAAATTTAAAATGCATAACAAGCAATATATATATATATGTGTGTAGTTATTAATTATAGTTGAGGACTCGGCGATAGCCCAGCTTGGTTGCTTTCCTGTGTGGAACCAACCGCTCCCGAGTTCGATCCCCGTCGGGGACAAATTTACGCGCCTCATTTTCCTCTTAATGAGTAGGATTAAGTCCATATTTCACCTCTCAACTCTTGCGCTGGTCTAATTCTACCCCCAACCGTGAAACCGTCTATCTTTGGCACCCCATCTTTCGAAATAGTTCAATTTTAGCCCCCGAGTGGGTTTGAAGTGGTTTTGGCCATGTTGGACGCCGGTTTTGGCCACGTTGGATCAAAAGCAGATGGCGTCCCGCACCGAAAAATCGAGGCCGGCCCACTAAGCCCATTTTCTCCCCCGAACCCTATCCAGTTTTCTGTCCCAATCCTCGCCGATCCGCGCTCCCTCCCCGTGGCCGCCGGGCTCATCCCCGTTGCCGCCCGCCCGGTTCTTCTTCCCGCCCGCCCGGGCTCCTCCCCGCCGAGCACCATAGCGACGCCGACGCCGTGCAGCGCGTGCAGCGCCCACCGACCTATGTCCGCTGAGATCAAGGAGTATGCCACGCTCCGCGCCGAGGCCGCCACCGAGCTCGTGCAGGCCTCGACGCCCACGCTCCGCTCGGCCGGGTTCGACGCCCGGTGCTCCTCCCCGCGGCCGCGCCCGAGGCCCCGGCTCCTCCCCGTCGGCCAAGGCCACCGCTCCCCGGGCCGCCGCCCGCCGCCCCTAGCTCCTCCCCATCGCCCCCGAGGCCACCGCTCCCCGCGGCCGCCGCCCCGCCGCCCCCGCTTACGATACATGAAATAGAGCAGACCTACAAATATATTGGATCACAACGTTTGAGTAATCGACAATATTTAATATATGGAACAAGGCATTAAAACATCGTGCACACATAGCCAACATTGACAATCCATTGTTCTTTGTCAAAAAAAAAAAGACAATCCATTGTTCTTCACGAGGTAGCACTTGTATGCAAAAATCTGAATATGAACACAGAAAGATTGTTCAGCGACGTGGTGGCATGAGATAATTTGTTGGTAATTCAAAGTATATAAATTCAGTCATTTGACAGCCATTCCTATTCGGTGAGTTCTCAGACAGTGACTAAACTGCATATCAGCTACAACACGGTAAGGTAATCAGCTTCCCTATATCTGGACAATAACCGGCGCAGCACTCAATCCAGCACCCCTCCCATCCCAGCTGTTATGGAGATAAGATCTGAATCCCACAGGCAATGGCCATGCCTTCTCCCGGGCGGCAATACATCAAATAGCTTAGAGGCCGTTTTGGTTGTCTTCCCAAACCAACTCCGGCTCGCACGGCCTCGTCCCGGCTCCCTTTGCCTAGGTTCGCATACATAGGGGGGTGTTTGGTTGGTCGCTCTCAGCTCCGGCCGACCCGAGATCTTGTTTGGTTCACTTGCATGCAGCCGATTCAAGCATATGGGGATGCAAGCATCCCGTTTGGTTGCTCGCACACAATGTGGTGGAGTCACCATATCTATTGTGTGGTATGGTTACCACCACCACCCTTCACAAGGTTTTACACTAGTTTCACATAAGAATTCGTACAAACCAAATTAAATTACATGAACTTCAAAATTAAATATGCTATTAGCACAACCGGTACTACAATTATTACCACACTAACTAAAATTCGACACATATGGAGATAATGAGCTTCAAATATCTTCATCAATGAAAGGTTGAGCTTCAACCGGGTTCAAGGAAAGGTGCATGAATTGGTTGTAGCAGAGGAGGATTACCACCTTCTAGCTCCTATGGATTAACAAAGGTTCTCCCGACCAGCAAACATAGTATGACTCAAAAGAAAGCATCATTGCTATTGGCCATCATCTCGATTCGGTTCGGTATAACAAAAACAGTCATCATTGCCCTTGCCCATAATCTCGATTGTGTGTAGTATCAAAGAAAACAAATCATCATTAAGTATTGCCCATAATCTCGATTGTATGTAGTATCAAAGAAAACAAATCATCATTGCTATTGCCCATAATCTCGCATTGTGTGTAGTATCAAAGAAAACAAATCATCATTGCAAATGCCCACAATCTCGATTTAGAAGTATCAAATAAAACAACCAACATTGCTACCGAATAAATTCATTGCGTTATGGGCAACAACTCGTAATATTGAAAAGCATCATCACGATTATGGGCAACATGTACTCAAAATATTAAAAAGAGTCATCACGTATTATGGGCAAAGCTAAGAAAATATAAATCACCATCACGAGACTAGGCCCAATAGCTCAGCATAATGAACAAGCATCATCACGTACATGTCATCCCAAACCATTAACGCAAGACTCGCAATCGCACGGCATGTATTAAGGGAGAGGTGAGAGGGAGAAGATGTTGAAAATACCCACATCGACAAGCAAGACCCCAACCGTAAGACCAAGAGAAGGTGAGGGAGGTGAGATCTGCAATAAAAGATGAAAGGCCGAGGGGATTAGCACATAGAACATATGATTTACCGCTCGTGAATAAAAAGAAAATAACGGAACACCAAGAACACGGATCCATACCTCAAAACAACCAAGAACACAACATCCTGTGCCCCTAAATCGAGATCAATAGCCAAAGGTGAGCTAGGGTTTCAAATCCGAGTACAATAATGGAAAAAATATTGGGGAAAACAAACCGATTGAGGAATCGTCGATCCACAACACCTGCGACGAATCAAGAGAGGGGAGAGGCATTAGAACACCACGAATCGAAGAGAAGTGGCCGGACTCAGAGGAAGAAGAGAGGGAGGCGGTGCGGGGAGGTTATACAAAGCGGTGAATGGTGGGGAGAGGGGGAGGTAACCCTAGGAGTTTCCGCGCCATCTCCGCGTGCACGGATTCGGCGGACGAGCGAGCTCCGCGGAGCACGAGGTGAGCCAGCCGAGGAGGAACGGCCAAATCGGGCGTTCTTTCGAGCTAGGCCGGGACGCTTTTTGCACGAGCGGAGCCGCCGAGGAAGACGACTGTGCAACCAAACAGCCCTTGCCGCATCCCGGATGCAAGTATCCCTTCATACGCAACCAAACAGCCCCTT
Organism: Themeda triandra; assembly: GCA_018135685.1. Taxonomy (NCBI): domain Eukaryota; kingdom Viridiplantae; phylum Streptophyta; class Magnoliopsida; order Poales; family Poaceae; genus Themeda; species Themeda triandra. The sequence continues at coordinate 9,842 of JAENPR010002304.1, read as the reverse complement.
AGCTGCACCAAGTCACCTTCCCTAGCAAAGTGAATTGAAACATGGTACACCGATTAGCGTGAAGCAATCCAATAACCTTTTTGCACACAACAAGACATAAGCTGAAGCAATCCAATAACTTTTTGCACCGATTATGTGTGCCATGTTATATCCTGAATTTCTTTTACTTTTACTTCTATCTACAAATACTAAAAATATGAAAAACAAAAAGTTGCAATGTCTAGTTTTTTAGTAGCCAATCAAGACACCATAAAAGAGGAGTCAAGAGACACATAACAAAACAATGTCTAGAACTAATATTGAGATTACATTTTGTCCCTCAAACGTAGGAGAGACTCGCAAACTAATTTTATTGATAGGTATTAGATATTCATGAAATAAATTTCGTGCATGATTGAGTACGATAACTAAAGTTTCAACTTTTCTTTACGTATAGAAACAATAGTAAAGGTAATCAGTCCCATAAAAAAACCAATACTTTGTATATTTTGTATCTCGTAAATATACTTTCATTATCTAAGATGGGTAAACCGTATTTAACTCTACAACCAACCGCTTAATGTGATAGATCACATTTGCTAGCAAAACATATAAGGCAATGTTTTTTTTGACCGGGAGAAACCCCATTTCCATTACCAGGTAACGGAAATACAAAGTTTCCGAGTTTTACAGAAGCAAAGATAACAGAAGCGAAATGAGTTACTACCACCAGTAACCCCCCTACCGAATCGGAGGCAAAACGACCTACGACCGGTGAGGGAATACTACTCGCCCCCACCACCTCCTTAACGACTACGAACAAAGTCGCCTTAACACAAATGCACGCGTATCGAAGAACCTAGGTATCAAAAACATAAAATAGAGCAGATTGTTTTTGAGCCCCAGCTAGGCAAATGAGCCCGACCACGTAGCCGCATTGAATCATCCCCGAAGCCTCCCCGTCACTTGTCATCTTCATCTTGCTGGTCTTCCACATCTTCATCTTGCCGGCCTTCGTCATTGCCCTTAATCATCGGTGGAGTTTCGTCTTGGATTTCTTGGTCGCACTTCATGGCGATCTCCATCATCGAGCTAACGCCTTTCTTCAGACTTCGTTCTTCAATAGAGTATAACCACGCCTAATAATTCATTAGGCCGCAAGCATGTGATACAATAGAGATAGGATTTTGGATCCTTTTCCCTCAAAGCAAATACTTTTGTTCCTAGCTTTCCAAATAGCCCAACATATTGCGTAAATCCCCACATGAAACTTGGGGTTATTAGGGAGCCATTTCTCACACCAAGACCAACTCGATTAAAGGAAGTAGGAACATTAGATGCAAGTTGCCCACACTCTGCCTTAGCGGTATTACAAAGGAAGAACGGGAGATGCGACTACTCTCATCTTGACAACAAAAATAACAGAGGGATCTCCTTGACATATAAGGCAATGTACTAAACTATTTCAAGTCTTCATATTGCAACTTTGGATTTAGCCATCATTCATAACCTTAGTGGTAAATTTACGTAAAGCCTACATGTAAGTTTTCCCTCAAAACCTCTATGCTATCCCAACCCTTCTTTCAACAGAACATCTATATATTATCATGTAGGTCCTGTGCTATGCTATGCTAGAGTAGAAGCCAAATAAGATATCAAACACTAAGTTCTATTTAGGCAAATACGACAATTCCAACAAATCCCGGAAAGCAAAAAACACAAATCAAAGAAAGAAGGAAGCCAAGAAAAGGGAGGAAAGACAAAATGGAAATCAAAATAGCTTAATACCGCTACAAACCGCTGTGCGAGAATGCCTACCTACATTTGAGCAATGCTCCTGCCGCCCGCCTATCCCTTCTTGTGCTAGAACTAAAAAATCAAAATCACGGGAGTACCACAAATTTCCTTAAGTTGGTACACTATATTGGTCACCTACACATTGCAAACATTAGTATACAAAGGTCCTCTAAAATCATACAGTAAAGATACTTTGGAAGCCTATCTACAAATGATGACATAATACAAAACATGGCAGAATTCCATCATGAAGCAAATATATGAACTGCGGTATGGTCTATGCCTTTTTCAATCTGCATGAAATCAGGCAAAGCAAATTTGAATTCCTGCATTAGTAATGGCACTAAATAGGAGAACATATTATTTACTAACTGGAAGCTTTAGTTCAGGAAATGGCACTTTCCATTCTTGCGTTTGCAATGGCTATACTGTTAGTCTCGAAAAAGTTTACGATGCAATGAAAGTCCGAAAAAGTTTACATAGTCCTTGCATGGCTATCATTCACCTAACAAAGATCCATGTAATCGAATGACAAGAACTTGAACCAAAGTGAAACATGTAAGTCCAAAAACCTCATGAACACAAGCAGCCTAAGAGAAGCACGTAGAAAACATGTTCCATCCGTCTCTACCTTATGGATCCGTCATTGTCCTTCCACAAATAGCAACCACAAAGAAAGACCAAAATCGAAATGAAGAAAAAGAAACGGAAAGCACAAAGGAGGGAGAGCACGGCATACGCATGAGTGCATTGAGAAAGAAAATTTCGTCCAGTCCAACCTCGTCGATCCGGCGGTGTTGCCGGGAGTGGCCGGGTCACCGCTGCGGTCGTCACGCCGGCCCAGGGTCGTCGCCTTCCTCGCTCCCGTCGCTCCATCCGACTGTCCACGCCACGGCATTCCACTCCGTGAACCCGAGAATGGTAAACAAGGAACCCCGAAGAAGCAAATTGAGGAAAAAAAGACATGCATGGACTACAGAGTGGAGGGGAGAGCAGGGCGACAGAAAAAATAGGGAAAATCACCAAAATGTAAGGAGCGCCCGTGGAACGACCAACGCGACAACGGTGATATCCAGGAACCATACCAACACAAACGCAGAAGACGAGGATGCATGTGCAGCTCCCGATTTAGCTAGGCATCGCGAAGTTCCTCCGGTCCCCTTCCTTGCACCACACGCGCACCGCAGCTCGCGCGGGTCCGGTCTAGGCCGGCAAGCACCGCAAACCACATGCACCGCGCGGCGGACGCGCGCCGTCGCCGAGAAGCACAAGGTGAGCCGCGACGGCTGGACGGCGAGGAGACCACCAAAGAAGGATGGGGAGAGCCGGAGCAGCCTACCTCGCGGTGGACGCCGCTTGTCGGCGCCACGCCCGGCGCCCTCGCCGCACCACCGCAGGGACACCGCGCCGGCCGGGGGCTTTCCGGGCACGGGTCACCGCGCCCAAGCCGGTGGGCCGATGAGCTGCCGCGGGGCGGCCCCGCCGCCACCACCGCCACGCCGAGGGCGCCGTCGGATCTTGTTGCCGCGCGCGGAGGCCGCCGCGACCTTGCCTCGCCGGGCCGCCGTGGAGCTCGCGTGACGCCGCCGCGCAGGCCTCCACCCGCGCGTCGGCCGGCACCTCGGGGCCGCGGCGCTCGCTTCCAGGACGGACGTGGCGGCGCGCCGCCCCCGCCGGCAGCTCGCTCGCCGCCGCGCACGGGCCCGGGACGAGAGGAGGAAGAGTCGCTGTGGAGGAAGGAGTGAGAGCTAGGGTTAGTATGTTGGTTTTCCAAAGGATTAGAAGGATTTTAAAAATATCTCCTTTTCTTTTCACAGTAATTAATAAGTAATTTTAAAATTTATTAAAAACAATATATCAAAATTTGGACCGTATTTGGGGCTCCGAACCCACGGCTGGGCATTGCTATTTGGTGTGAAAAAAATTTCTAATTACATCACCGTTGGATGTGGAATGGAGGGCATCGAAGTCACCCGTGACTTTTTTTTTTTTAACAAAAGTTAGAGGATCTCAACCGGTTTACATTGTGATCGACGCTCACCGGCGTTCCGCGTGCATTATTAATTCCTCGGGAAGCCACACAGAGACCTTGGTAATCGATCCACCGCCGCGTCCCATTCGTCTACCGCCGCGGGCGCGCGTGCTCGGGAAGGCGCAGGCGTCCCATTCGTCTACCGCGCCGCGGGGCGCCCGCGCGCGTGCTATAGGGAAGGCACGAGACTGGGGTCCATTCCCACCCACGGTTCCATTATATAAACCCCGGCCGCGCGAGCGTTCACCCGGCAGCAAATCGATCCAGTTCATCTCTCATATCGATCCCCATCTCCAAGTCTCACGTCTTCGAGATCTCCAACGTTACGACGACGTGCGGTGCCATGGAGTCGGGCGCGCAGCGGAACGGTGCCGGCGACGAGGCATCCGTGTTGAGATGGCCCAAGTTGCGGTGGCTTTGGCGGCCGCGGAGAGGAAGCCGGAGATTCTCCGCGCCCGCAACGGGAGTCCAAAGCTCAACTAGCTCGTAAGTCATTTGCTGTTTTTTAGTAATATTATTTTCTGATTTATTTTATTACCTTCTCTCGTCTCGGTCACACTCGCGCGCTAATTTGTTCGCCGCGCGGGCGATGGCGGAGTTTCTGCCCCTCCGCGCGCCGCGAGACTACGTCAACGCGATGCACCTGGGTTGGACTCGCCACGACACGCGATGAAGGTACCGCCGTGTCCGTGATGTTGTGGAGTACGGCATGCGCCGTGCCGTCGACGTCACGGCCGAGCGAGGCAGGTTTGGACGTCGACTACGGAGCCGCGGAAGACTTCGTGGTTGAGGCGCTTCCGATCGATGGTGATCGCCCGGCCCGCGGTAGGGCCGTAGGGGCAATCGATGAGGTGCTTTTGCTTTAAACCGTCGTGTTTTTTTCTTTTTGCTGAATGAATGAAGTAATGAACTTCTCGTCTTTGATGCACGCCTATGTGAAACCCCGCTACTATGATTATGTCAACCGGTTGGTCCCGACCGGCTTTTTTGTTCGTTGGATCTGGATTGTGCGGCGCGATGGTTTGGTACCGGCGGCCGATAGGGCTCCGTCCGTTGCAGTTCCCATTTTCACTAGTGTTTGCGCGGGCGCGCCACACATTCCGAGTTCGATTCAAGAATATATAGATCACACAAGACAGCAGAATTGGTGCCGAGTACCAAATTATGTCGTAGCATACAGTACATAAGGCATGTCACAAAGCGGATAGTGTAGTAAAACCGTCAAGGAGCGAAGCTCGGTTGTTCCAAGATCGATGTGATCCCTAGCTGCGGTAACAAAGCTTTCCGCCGCGATCCGACTCGAAGGCTGCGGGCGAGGAGCAATCTGTTTAAATCATGGGAACAAAGTTAGGCGTGTGCTTTGTCAACACTTGATGATTTAGCTATGTAGCCAAAGGCAGGGCTGTACCTCTCACGGTGGTCAAGGTACATGTTACACTCAAGTTCCCCGATTAGCTGCAAAACAGATGTAGAATGGTGATGAAGTGCTGATATACGCTTGTCATCGGCTGTTGTTATCTAAGAGAGAAGATAAAATTAAGTTCAATAATAGCCTTGATCTAGGATAATCATAAGCTAAGAGGAGCTTGTTGGCTGCTAATTTCCAACCTAGAGAGACAACCGCACTTAATCCTTAGAATGGGCTTGTCTGCAGGATAAATGATGACATGGAGTAAATTCCTTGGCCCCGGAACCAAAAGAGAATCCAAGTGTCAAGGACAATAATGCGAATCACTGATTATACCCGAGACTAACATGCGACACGGGACAATAATGCGAAGAGGTACTGATCTGGAATGTTTTAACAAAAAGCTCCAACAAGGAGTATGACAACAGGTTTTGCCTATATCTCATTACTGCTTTGGCGATAAGAAAACATACGGAAAAACGGAACACATGGGGCACCTACGGACATAGTGAACAAAGGAATCCTATCTTATAGGAGTGAACAAGACAAGGGCAACATAAATATAGTAGCACCACATGAGCACTTACAGATAGCACACACTGCAAACTATTACAAATTAGCATGGATAAAAATAAAAATTCAGATGAATGCCTATTACATACTGAAATCTCAATACTACTAAGGTTTCCCATATCTGCTAAAAGAGGTAATTTTTTATGTGTGGTGTCCAGTAAGAGCTTCATCACTTACTTTATTAAATATATGTTGCCATCCATAAGGCCCATTTGATATATCTTAATCTGAAAAGTATAACAATATCCTGCAATGAGATATAGCCGACAATTGATTTCCCAAAATTCTACAATCACTTCTTCACTTTTTTGGACTACAATCTCATAAGTGAACTGGGTGGAAAGTGGAAGCAAGAGCTCCGTCGGATGTCATGCATCTGCCTTGGTTTACCATGAATCGAAATACTGTGTTTTGTAATCATGAATCGAAATTCATAACCTTTATATGGTCTTGAATCTTGATGAACTGAAAACCACTGCGGTGCCAACCACCAAATAGGCATACTAATAGTAATATTTAAAGTGAAATGAGTTGTCAAATGAACTCAACATCGGTGAATAGCGCCATCATCATCTACTGAAGGGGTTGCTCTAATATAGCATGTAAAGCAACGGGAACGTAAGTAACAAGAAAACGATGCCACAAGAAAAGAAATAATACCATCCGAACATTTGATTTCATTTCTTAAAAAACATGGGATTTGAAATATACTCTTGGGGCACTCATCCTTAAATAAACAATCCCGAAATGTTAATGTAATCACTTATTGGTTAATTTTATTTTTAAAGTCGCAGTAACACATCATGTATGGCACGGTAAGGCTAATGAAGCGAGATCGAGGTAGTATGTACCGTGTCTATACTATTGGCGTGGCAAGTGCAAACCTTTGGTTAGGTGTCTTGGTGTGAGACAACCACACCATGGCGGTTCTCTCGTGGAGGATCAAACTCCCAGGGGGCCAAATTGAATCGAAAATCACCTCAAATCGACAGTAAATGCACTTCTCTCCGCCTCAAATGGATCTTCCGTGGATGGATGTAGGCACAAAATTAGGTGGGGGGCATTAGAAGAAACATATCTCTAGACGGAAAGGAAGATGAATTGATCGATGGAGAGACGGTCGGTTGCAAAGAAGATGAGGAAGAGAATACCTCAAGATGCGGTTGCGGGAGGAGTATTTTCGGGGACTCTCCGGCGGCGCAAAAGCATCGACGTCGCGTCGGTTGACCTGGCCGACGCACTCGCCTCCGCGTGGGCGACAACGAGGGGATTGGGGCGGTGTCCTCTCCACAAACCGGACCACATCATTCCGTGGCCACCGCCGTCCATCTCGCCCTCCCCTCGCCGCCCCCGTTTCACCCTCATCGCGTCGTCGCAGGCTGCTCGGCCTCCGCCGCGCTTCGCCGCCCGCCGGAGGAGCCGGCCTATTCCGCACGGTCTTTGCGGCGCCTTCGGTCGTGGCGCGCCGCTTGACTCGGCCAGCCCCCGTGTTGCTTGCCGCTGAGGCAGGAGCCGGCGTGCTCCACGCGGTGCTTCCGGCGTCCGTCCGTGGCGGCGGGCGCTACTTGACTCAGCCGATGGCGATGAGCACCTCGCTCCCGCATCCCGACCGCCTCCATCCCGAAAACGGGCGCCGTGCTTTTTTTGCCTGGACAATAGGAACGCCGGCCGGACGGCTAACGACAAAATTTCTCAAAGAAATCAAAGAAACGGCGTGGCAGAAAAAAAAACCCGGAGAATTCCGCGCCGTCAGTCTCCTGCCGAGGGCGCGGCAAGATGCCCGCTTCGTGCGCGCCGCACCGCCGCAGAGGAGGCCGCTCTACCGAGGCCGCGACGCCGGGCCATCGCGTGCGCCCGCGGCGCCGCCACGTGCTCGCCCTAGCCGCACCGCGCACAAGCCGTTTCTCCGTGTGGGGCCGGGCCCACTGAGGTCGCCACGCGGCCTTCACCGTCCGGCATCACGGCCCGCGCGCCGCCCCACTTGGACCTCCACCGGATCCGCGTCTGACCTGCCTCTCATAGAAGAGAGACGGGGAGAGCTAAGACATGAGGGAGCGGAGGAGGAAAGAGTGAGTAAGAGTGCGTATATTTGGGAGAATTTGCCACGGGGACACCGTTAATAATGGAGCTGTCTAAACATCAACTCGTTATTTTAGGAGAACAAAATAGCCGGATCCGAGCATCCGATCCGGCATGCAAGAGTTTTCCGGGTCCGATCAAAAAAACCACTTTCCTCAACGTGTGTGCATGTCTCAAGAAACCGTGTGTGTGGTGTGTGTATGCGTGCGTCTGCGTTTCGTTGTTTTTGTCTCGTGTGTATGTGTTGTCCTTTTTTTTTTTTTTTTGAAACTCTCTCTCCTACTTTGCCGCTGTTGCATGCGAGACGCCACCATGAAAGTGAAGAGTGAGGCGGGATGGCAGACCGCGATACGAGTCAAAACCTTTTGTTGCATGCCGTGGTCGATGCACATCCTTTGCGTATTTATAATACGGTATCGTTAAAGAAACGCACCGAAAAAAAACTCGCAACAAATATGATAATCTTGTGGTTGCTTACGTAATAAAAAGTCAAACCCATAAGTACTCGTAAGTGATCACGAGGTCTCGCATTATGCTAGTATGACCGAGTCTAGATAAATTAGTTCTACAATGGTCTAAGCAACAAAAGCGGGGTGGCCACATACTATTGCGTCGCACCCTATACCGCCTCTGATCCTCGGGCGATGCCTTTCACACGCGCTCACCAACATTTCGCCGATTGGGCCAGTCTCACATGAGTACCGAACACAAGCACGTCGCCCTTCTTAATTTTGTGCTCTTCAACGAACAAGTTCCACCCGCCAAGGATCGTCGTCACCTGCATTCCTGTGGCCATGGATCTTCCCCGCAGATGGTGACATGAGATCCGACAAATCTCAAAGCCACGTACTCTTTCTTGGTCAGGTAGGCACTTAGAGTACTTCATTTAAAGTACTGCACCACAAAATTATTTGTGTTCATGTTTCTAGTAACGGGGTATAAATAGTTTTGGCGTATGGGCATCGTGTGACATACCATTGAGCCGTACTTCACCCGGGCCGGCCCTTATGGTGCACACGTACATCTTGCTCCCAAAAACGCCTTTGACATGCCCCACAGTTTGCATCGCCGCGTTAATTGCCTCGTTCATGTGGATTCCCCGCCCGACATGTAATCGGACGTGGAGTGCTCCTGTGCGTATGGCGTTTGTCCAACAAACAACCGGTTTAAAAGGAATGTCAACAAAGCAGTATGCAAACACATATGACTTGGTTGCTCATAAAACAAAGATTTGTGTCATGGCCCTACCATTGGCGAAGCCGAGTTGTCCGTTCGTGCGGCCCATCGAGCATGCTTAAAGCCAAGACATCCCCCTCAAAGTTTGAAACACACACGTCTGGACGCAAACCTTCACAAACAACTACGAGTCTCCATCCCCTATTTAGCACATGGTAGTTGAACTTCTTCAAAGATTTCTACTTTGTAGACGCGCCAAATGACCGGTTATGTGGATCCATCGTGGTAGGGCCCCATCTCGCCGTCCACGTCCAATAGGTCCCGCCACGAAAAATTGAATAAATTCGCACGACATAAGCGAGACAGCCATCTAGGTACATACATGTACTACCGCAGGTTACATCCATGCATACACGATCCGGAAAATTGGTTATAGTGGAGATCTACTAACCAGGTAATCCTTGAATGGGTAGTACAACTCCGTGTCGATCTGGGAAGCGCCTGTCCCTCATCCATGTCTAGGTCCTCAGCACTGTGTTGTGACAAACACGTCACAAGGCAAGAAAAAATCTCGCATTGCGTGTGATGCGGGGTGATAGACTAATCCAACATACCGGTGTTTGCATCGCCATCCGAGTCCCCCGCAGCCGCCGTGACGCCACCCGACGCGCCGACCCTTCGCACGGGATGGAATGACAAGTACCTCCACCATGGTTTCACGCCGAACTACTTTATGTGCTCCATACGGCATCAAAGATTCATAACACATAAAAAAGTATGGCAAGAAGATCCATACAC